>JAJOOI010022301.1:0-21480 GCA_029582585.1 Solanum bukasovii
AAGCTTACTTGTGATGATAGTCATGTTTTACGTCAACATTATTGAGCTGCTAGTAATTAAAGATGTTATTCAATTTTATTTTTAAGGTTGTATATACTCGTGAACAAGTTGAGGACCTTGATACGTTGGTTGGTCTACGGTTTGAACTCTTGAAGTTGTGTTGGATTGTTTCTATACTAAAGCACTGAGATTTGTGTATAAACTTGTACTTGTACTCTTTTTCCCTGCTGATATATCTGAAAGCTTATCTTGGTACCTTGGTTACCTATTGTCACTTTGCATTGTCGTGCTGGTATCCTTTAAGACATTAAAGACACTTGTGTAACTCGCCCACTTGTACGGATTGTTTGATCACTTGGCACTCTTGTTGGGACCTTGTCCTTCTTGTGGCTGTGAGTTTGTCACTATTGGCATGCCTCTTGATTCGGATTTTTAGTTCATCTTAAGTATGGAAGTTGTCCATTTTAAGTATGAACTAGAAAGCCATTTTTAATATGGTTTTTGGTTCTCTTGATTATTGGGCTTCGACCGTTCTTGATGCAGGGCGTTGATCCTTCTTGATACCTTCTTATGCTTGGTGTGACGACATGATGTATATATTGGGCGAACCTTGTTATTGAATCTCTTGGAAAATGGTGCTATGAGCGTTCTTGACATTTGGATCTTTAAATATCGAACTTGACACTCTTTATATATTGTTTACTTGATTTATTTATTATGTTCAATTGTGCTGCCATGACTTGAGAAAGGTAGCTTGGTGAATCTGAGGGCACCGAACCTATAGTTTTTACACCACTAAGCTATATGCTTAGCGATAGTTATTTCTATCGTAGGGAATGATCGAGAGGAGGCATGAAGCTGGCCATTGGAAATGGAGATTTTGAGAGCCTTAAGGAAGATCACATTTGCATATAGGCATCTACATTTTGTGTAAACCTTGGGACTTGTACATCATCTTTCTGTTGTACGTGTACATGACATTTTGAAGGCTAATTTGATCATGTCACCATGGGTTGTAATATAAGTATGGCTATATGTTTTTTGTTTTTGGGGTGTGTAATCCCGAATCTTGTAATATATTAAATTTACTATTTGTTTTAAATGTTTGTGTGAAGCATGAACCGGCTAATTTTGGTACTTGGAAGTTGGTAATATTCTTTTATATTATTTTTAAGTGTGAGGATAAAATATGCAGGAACACCTCGCAAGTTATTTTCTTAGATTATTTTGGAAGGGTTCTTCCTCCATAAGATAAAATTTACGCAGTTTCAATTTGACATCAAATAAATATTTAAATGGGCAGGATGCACATCCTTAACTATTTTTTTTCTTTCTTAATGAACCTAATCCCTCTACTAGAATAAAATCAATATGCCCTTTGTTAATCTCTTTTAAATGTCGCAAGTATTTAATTAGATTTCTTGTTTAAGTGGCAGTATCCTTCTGAAAGGGTCGCTACATTGCTAGAACTAAGCATGAGTTTGAGAGTGCAAACAAATGGATTCAGTCTTCAATGATTGTGACTCTGCTCAGTAGTAGAACACATAACACTAAAGCTGGAATAGGTTTTGTCAAAGAAGTCCCTAAGAAAAACTCTTATTTGTGCACATATTGTGGTATTATTGGTCACTCATGGGGTACATTTCCTATAGTTATAGCTCACATGAATAATAACTTCAACGCTGCATCAAAATAGAAAAATCAACTCTGTTAAAAGAAAGGAATCACGTCAAAGGAACAGGTTGGGGGAAAAGAAAAAATCTAAAAATGTCTTACCAATATGGATCAATAGAGATCTCATTCATCCTTTTTATCAATACAAAGGACCCAATCTAGTCTGGGTTCCTAAATCTAACTTTTGATTTGCAGGAAAAGTGAGAGGAAGCAAGCAACATTCATATATGAACACCTGTTGCTCCAGACACGTGATTCAAACTAGAAGAAATTCCTCTCACCTGCAGAATAAAAGGATGGAATAGTAGTTTGGGTGGTGAAAATTCTTTTTGATCAAATCAAAGAACTTGGAATAATAGGCAAGACTAAAGAACACAAAATTGAAATAAGGCATCATGTTGAAGGAATGAACCAAAATCCACTCAGTATATTATAGTTATGTAATAAGAGAAACAAGCATGCATGATAATGATGAGTTTTCAACGATCTCCGAATAAATTACGAAGAAAGATGTGAAAGAAACAGGTCCAACCTATGCAGTATCTCACAATTACAAACATGAAAAGTCTTATGAGGCACACTCAGATGATCATAGTATGAAAATTATGAGCGTAGAAGGGTGATCAACCTAGAGAAACACTTTTAAAGGAACATGTTGGAACTTGGGGATGATTGAAATCACATGAGTATCTCGCATTGGCTAATGAACATTGCGCATACTGCCTTTTAATCTTGAATTTTATGCTTAGTCTTGTACATTTAGTTGTATGTCTCTATACCACTTTTAAAGTCAAGCTACTCATGCACTATAACATTGTATTTGCATCTGTCACATGAGAGAGGCTTGGTAAAATTTGAGCGAAATTCAGCATTATCCAAAGATCTAAGGTATGTGCACTACAATTATTCATAATTAAATATAAAATCAATGCACATGTACCTGTTTCTTCCACTTGTCCCAAAAGATATATTCATGTCCTATGCTCAATTTTTGGCGTTCTCTAAAAGGAATCTAATCACGCTTTCTTGTGATAAAATATAACTAGGTCTCTACCTAAGATAAAACTCTTCATCTCAAAGGACTCTCAATACTACTAAACAAATATCTTATTAAAAGCCTATTTAAAGACTTATCCCAGTGTGATGGTCTATTTGATGTTATGGCTGAGATGACTTCGGTGGATGACACCTCTACTTTGGTGCCTTATAAAATAGAGGTTGTGGTGTAGAAAGTAGGTAGTGCTGGTTCTTAGGGGGAATTTGTATTGGGTGTGTCTAAAATTACTGAGGAAGTTTTAGAGGATGTACCTTGTGAGGGGGAATATGTTGGGGACCCTACAGTTGAACAAAGTTCAGTTGTTAGGCTCAACTTAGGTGCATCTAGTGAGGGGGAATCAATGGGGGACCCCTCTGTCGAACTTAGTTCTTCTATTGGGATCCATATAAACTGAGATTTATGGTTGATGTAAAAAATTATTATAGTTGGTGTTGCACCTGATAGTACCACGTCTAGGAAATAGATTGGGAGAACATGCTCCTCTACAAATGATGCTGAAGAAAATTTGTTCCTCTTATCGACTCTATTGATATTAAATATTACTCTATTGAAATTAGAGTTGTGAACTTTGGGAAGCGAACAGTGCTCTTAGGCAAGGTGATTACTGATTTTGGGGGTTAGAGATGAGTGAACTATTGTTTCTCCTGAGGGCACATGATTGATTGAACCAGTTCCTTAAAGGTGATACAAAAAAAAAAGTTGAAATTGCAATCATATGTGTCACTCACCAGAATGCCATGGACCAGCTGCATATGAACTATGATCTTGAACATGTAGGCCTGCTAAAGAAAAATAAAACACAAAGCTCAAGGCTGAGCTTGCATAGTCCAAGGCTACCTTTGAAATTGAGAAGACTACTAATTTTGCTAATCCAAAAGATGTTTTTTGTGCTGCTGAAAAAGGACTTTTATTTACCCTCTCATGCCCGATCTTTTGCTATTACCTAGCCACTTTAGCCTTTGACTTCCCAATTTTTGTTCTCATCACAAGTGCTTGATTCTATCTTTAATTTTGATTACATTTGTGGTGTATATGCTTTTCGATTAATGCTAATGTTGGGTTTGAGTTTCAGGTTCATGTCTATCTCCTATGTTTGTGCAAATGCTTTGCTATAGCTAACTGAGTTCTTGATTTTAAGTGTTTGTGTAGGTGATAGCCCTAGTGGCCATGAGTATCGAATTTTCTTAGTGTGGTGTATTCCTTCACAGACTTTTATGATGTCAAAAGGGGGAAGTGCATGCTTGTGTAATATTTATAACCCAATTGGTCTAATTTGATCCTCTAATGTGTTTGCTTTGTGTATTGAATTTTAAGAAACTGACATAACACAGATTGATCTATTGACACAAGAACCAATGGTTTGTCATCATCAAAAAGGGGGAATTTGTTAGATCGAGAAAGATTTTGATAATTGACAAATAGAGGAATAGAGGAAAGGAACCAGTTGTGTCGACATGTTCCTTACAGACCGAATCCGACTGGGATAAGGAGAACGTCAACCACGCGAATTAGAAGTTATAAAGTGGTGGAAGGGTTGCTTTTTCGACAAGAAACTAGTGCAAAAAGGTTTCCTTTCATAAAGAAATCCTACGCAAAGTAGGAAGCGTAAACAAAGTAGGAAGCATAAGCAGAGAAGGAAGTATAACGGCATGAATAATTTTCATATCCGGAACAGAGTAGGAAGCATGATCAGATATGTAAATCAATCGAGTTCAAGTTGAAAAAGGTTTTCAAGAGTTCAAAGTCTATAAATAGGGCAATATTTTCTTTGGAGAAACTTGCGCACTTAAACAGAGAATTAAAGTAGAATGCAATCAAATAGAGGGAGTTCATATTTGAGTGATTTCCGATTACGAAATGCAACCTATGCAAGGAAACAAGAAACAAGAATTTAAGAGCTGATTCATAAGCTTATATTTTTGTAACACCCCGACTTTTCAAAATTTCTAAATTGACTCGTATCTTCGTAGAAAGACCAGGAGGGTGGGTAATAAATTAAGAATGATGTGTTATGTGATATTTTAAGTGTTCAAGGGTTGTATCTCAAGTTTTGAAGTTAGGTAAGTGGCAAAATAAAAGTTGGCGAAAGTTACCATAAATTCCTTTTTAAAGATTTGTCTGAAATTTGGGTCATATGTCTTGGAGGTTTTATCCCAATATATAAAGAGTTATGGTTCCCACGACCAATGAAATCGAAGGTCTATGAGTCTAGTTTCCAACGCATCAACCCGTTCATTCATACGACTTCAGAATGGACAGATATTTGCGTTTTCACAAGACTGCGCAAGCAGGCAGGTCCCCTAGGTTGGTGGAACTTTATATATATCATCTTCTTCGACTTTTCCTAATTTTCCCTTCATTTTTCTTAGTGAATAACCAGAAAACTCACAAGACCCACTTCTGGGATCAGCCAAGTTACAGATTTCGTGACTTAAGTCCTTGACAAAAGTTGTTCTACGCGTTGAGCTCGTCAACATGGTATAATTTGTTTTATCGATTTCCTAGCATATCATACTTTGATGTGTGGACGGAAGGGGTTTGGGCATATTTTAAAGTTTTGAGGTGTATTACGAACTTAAAATCAAGGTAAGACCCTTCTTCCATCGACTCTAGCTTTGATAAGTCATAAATAGCAATTTGCGAAGAAAATACATATCTTTTATCGGATTATCGTGGTATCATCTATTCTTTTGTGTTGATTATGGTCATGCCTTGTTGTAGTATCAAGAGGGGTTGTGAGTAAAGTCGTTAGGCCGCGTGAATTCAGCAAAAAAGGTATGTTAAGGCTATTCCCTACTTACGGCATGTTTCCTTAAAGCTTAGGAGTAATGTAATTGGGTTGTTATCCTTGTTATACTTGTAGCCATTATTGTTGATTGTTGGCTGCTCGAGTTGATATAATCCTCCCTTGTCGGGATTCTTATTCATTTAGTAGCGTCCCTATGTTGGACACGACTTAGAGGCTATTTGTATAGGTTGCTTATAACTAAATTGGTCGCTTTTAGCGATTGGATTGTTATTGTTGCCCTTGGGGCTATTGTGGTTAGCTGCAGGAATGTGATCTATGCCTAGAAGGGCTATGTTCTGTCTACGGGGCTATATGGATGCCTAAGAGGGCTATGATTTTCCTATGGGGCTATATTGATGCCTACAAGGGCTATGAGTTGCCTACAGGGCTATATTGAAGACTATGTGCTTCCTACAGGGCTATGTTGTTGCCTAAGAGGGCTATGAGTTGTCTATAAGTTATGTTGATGCCTAAGAGATCTATGTACTGCCTATGGGGCAATATTAAGGCCTAAGAGGGCTATGTGACTGCCTACGGGGTTAGGGGACTACCGATATGGGTATATAGACTGATTGGCACCTTTCGGGCTTTTGGGGGCTTGAGTAGGTGGTCTTGTGTGTTGTTTATACTTGTCGAGCTTATGGGGGCTTGGTTAGGTTGTTGTTTTATTATTTTTGATAAGTTAAGATTTAGGAGCAGGTCAGTACACTTATCTTATCCTTGATCTATTTATCGGATTATTCCAATATATTAGGATACCTGCTCATAGTCTATTGCCTTTCATTCTTTGTACATTATTTAATACTGACGCCCCATTTCCTGGGGGCACTGCATTCATGCATGCAGGTCCCAACAGACGACCCAGTAGACCTCCTCAGCAATAGGATTGACTTTTATCCGATTGGCTAGCCCCTTTCCTCCGGAGCTGCCAGAGTTTTGAGGTTTGTTAGCTTTTGTTGTATATATTTTTATGGGTAGGCTGGGGACCTGTCCCACCAATCTTTACTACTCTTAGAGACTTGCAGACTAGTGTGTACGGTGTGTAGCTACGTTATGGCCATGCTGGCCTAGTTTGTTGGTTTGCTAAAGTTTGTGAGCTATTTGATGTATTGTCTTGATATATACATGCTTTCAGTTTTGGTATAGAGATCATGGTGGCCTCGACGGCCCAATCAGGACTTCTTTGCTAGTTGGCTATTTCTTTATATGAACTCTTGGGAGTAGCTGTTTCGTTTATAGATCTGTTGACAAAGGCCTTGCCGGCCGAGGGGTTAGTTTTAAGCCGAGATATACTTGTTTGTTTTCTTGATTACGTGTGGCTGCCATGCGCTAGTAGCAAATGGTTCAGTATGGTCGGCTCGGGTCCGAGTTTTGGCATTAGGAGCCAGTTGCGTCCCTTGAATTTGGGGCGTGACAAACTTAGTATCAGATCAACGTCGTATCATAGGGAGTCTGCAAGCCGTGTCTAGTAGAGTCTTGTTTATAAATGTGTTGTGCACCCCAATCGATAAGCAAGAAGCTACCGGGCTTGTTAGAATGACTATCCTTATTTTGCTCACCTTATGCTATAGAGCAGTGTCTTAAGGGTTGAGGTTTCTGGCTTATAATTGATATTTGTATGGAGATAAAGATGGCCGACACCAGATAGACTACAACTAGCCAAGGGCTAGATACAACTGTAGGCGAGGGTACCGACAAGGTACCACAGGTTGAGGTAGCCCATTGTGAGACCCAGGGGGAGACATCTTCTCAGCCCCTTATAGGTTCCCCACCGCTTCAGGAACCTCCAAGGGCTACAGGACCCTAGCTCCACCAGCAGTACCACATCTAGTTCCTCCTATTCCATCTGACCAGGATTTCAACAGTGCAGTATGTATGTTAGCACAGTTAGTAGTTGCACAACGCCAGCCAGTTGCGCCAGATATTGCCAGACCTTCTGAAGGGCCCGGAAGTTCGAGGGTTCATGAATTTCTTACCTTGAATCCTCCATAGTTTACAGGGACAGATTGCAGAGAGGACCCTCAACACTTGTTGATCAGCTTCATAGGATCTTCAGAGTCATGCACGCCTCAACGACTCAGTCAGTTGAGTTGGCAACATTTCAATTGCACGATGTTGCAGTATTGTTGTACGAAAGTTGGGAGAGATCTAGGGGAAAAGATGCAACTCTACCCACTTGGGATAGCTTTACAGAAGCTTTCATAGATCATTATTTGCCTCGAGAGATTAGGGATGGCCGGGTGGACCAGTTTCTGAACCTCCGATAGGGCAACATGAGTATCCGAGAGTACGGGATGAGATTTGATTCATTGGCTAGATATGCACCAGCATTTGTTGATACGATGCATGACAGGGTGCGTAGATTTGTGGAAAGCAAGGTGAATGCTATAACTGAAGCAAAAGATTTGAAGACACTTGCAATGGATGAACTGATTGGCAATCTTCAAACCTATGAACTCAACAAGCAAAAGGGAACGACTGTAAAGGAAGAAAAGAAGGAGAAATCCATCACTTTGAAAACTTCCCAAAATGATGTGACTGAAGAGGAGGATGAAATGGCCTATGTCACAAAAAGGTTTCAGAAGATCATCAAAAAGCATGAAGGTTTTCAAAAGAAAGCTTCGACTAGCAGAGCTGCAAATGCAAATGATCTTTGTCACAAATGTGGCAAACCTGATCACTTTATGAGGGATTGCCCCAGTCAGAAGCAAGAAATTCAGGAT
Source organism: Solanum bukasovii (assembly GCA_029582585.1). NCBI lineage: Eukaryota > Viridiplantae > Streptophyta > Magnoliopsida > Solanales > Solanaceae > Solanum > Solanum bukasovii. The sequence goes on from JAJOOI010022301.1 coordinate 8,243, forward strand.
TTCAAACCTCGCAGAAGGGACCAAGTCTCAGACTATGCCAAAAGGAAAGCTCATGCTAATCAACTAGTGAAGAAAGCTCTGGCAGTTTGTGGGGTAACGCATCAAGTGAGTCTAAAGAAGAGATAGACAGTCCGGAGGATGTCTCAATGATGGCTGTAGAAGATGATGAGACGGTCTACAACTTCATTTTTTCTCTACTGGCAAAATATGACGATGAAGAGTATCTAAATGAGGTAACTCTTCTTGATCTCAAAAATGATCTAGATACTCTTCCTATCAATAGGTTGAGAAAACTTATTGCTCTATTAATTGACTCTGTTGATGAACTAACCTCTGAAAACCTGACGACAAATGAAATGTTGAGTCTGTGTGAGGATGAAAACTCAGCTCTTAACTCTCAAATGTCTGAACTAGGTGTTAAGATAGGTAATCATTGAGACTGAGAGTCAGGAACCCAATGAGGGACCTGGTACCTCTAAGGGTGGAAAGCGAAAACTCAGTAACTTTGAGGTTGAACTAGAAGAGAAACTTAAGGCCTCTGAGTCTAAGTTAGCTGCCTCCCTAGAAAGAAATTCTCAACTAATGAAGGAGTTATGTAAGATCAAAGAAGAACTGAACCACTCTCTCAAGTTGACTAACTCTTCTAAGATCCTCACCAACTTAGCAAGCCAAAAGTTCAATAGCAGGAAGGGGCTAGGTTGTAGACAGATAGAGCCTCCTCACAATCCACATAGTAAATATGTGTCAGTCTCAGACAACCTTCTGTGTACCTACTATGGCAAAAATGGTCATCTGAAAGAGAAGTGTGAGAAGTGTGAGAAGCTGATGAGAGTAAAAGAAAGTCAGGAGAAGTTTCTTAAGTTAAGAATACTTTACCCCCATGGACAGGAAGGTTTCTCATTAATCCTTTTGACAATTTTTGGGAACTCCATCTGAAGTGGGTTCCTAAGTCTAATAAGTGATTCTTGTGCAGAAAAGAGGGAGCAGTCAGTGTTGGTACATGGATAGTAGATGCTCAAGGCATATGACTAGAAACACTCTAAACTTCCTCTCTTTGAAAGCACACCAAGGTGGTGGTGTGTCATTTGGCGGTGGAAAGAAAGGTTTTATCCTTGGTATTGGCAAGATAGAAAGAACAGCAGATCACTCCAGAGACAGTGTACACTATGTGGATGGTCTGAAGTTCAATCTCTTAAGTGTATCTCAAATTTGCGACAAAGGAAATGAAGTCAAATTTATGTCTGATGGATGTGTTGTTACAAACTGTGTAACCAAGAAAATTGTGATGTCTTCAAAAAGAGTCAAGAATATGTACATTGCTGATCTTGATTCTATTGATGGGGACTGCCTTTCATGTCTGAGTGCTCAAGCTGACGAGGCAAATCTTTGGCATCGACGACTAGGTCATGTAAGTTCCTCTTTACTAAACAATCTTGTTAAAAGGGACCTGGTCCGCGGATTACCAAAGCTGAAATTTTCAAATGATAATGTCTGTGATGCCTATGCAAGAGGGAAACAAACTCGATCATCTTTCAAGGATAAGAAGGGAGTGAGCACAACCAGACCTTTGGAGCTTCTCCACATGGATCTATGTGGACCTGTCAGAATTCAAAGCATAAGAGGTAAGAAGTATATTCTTGTAGTTGTTGATGACTTTTCCAGGTACACCTGGAATATGTTTTTGAGGAAAAAGGACGAGACTGCTGGAATTCTGATTACCTTTGCCAAAGCTATTCAACTGAAGGTCAATTCTAAGATTGCTAGTATCAACTCTAATCATGGCACAGAGTTTGAAAATTCTCAAATTGAAAGTTTTTGTGCTGAAAATAGAATCAATCACAATTTCTCTGCACCAAGAACTCCTCAGCAAAACGGAGTGGTTGAAAGGAAGAACAGGACATTGTTTGATATTGCAAGGACTATGATGATTGACTCAGGTCTTGCTATGAACTTCTGGGCAGAAGCTGTCAACACAACATGCTATGTTACAAATACGTGCCTTATATGGTCTACGATGAAAAAGACCCCTTATGAATTTCTGAACAACAGAAAGCCTTCAATTGCTCACCTTAAGCCATTTCGGTGCAAATGTTTTGTGTTAAATAATGGAAATGATGACCTAGGCAAGTTTGATGCAAAGAGTGATGAAGGGGTGTTTGTAGGATACTCTTCTACCAGCAAGGCTTACAGGGTGTTCAACAAGAGAACTATATGTGTTGAAGAGAGAATGCATGTGACTTTCGATGAGCCTGAGAAAACTGATGCTCATAAGGGAGACCATGAAATAGAGGAGTTGATCAAAGAAAGGGAGGACAAGGCAATCCAAAATCCTGGAAACCAACAGGTTGCCGACTAAAATAGTGCAGATCTCACAGGGATACCTGGTCCTTCTGTCACTACCCAAGAGATTCCATCTCAAAGTCCAGAAGATGATGATGCTAAATCGGATGCTGATGCAGAAGAAGAGTCGAGTAGAAAGTCTGGATGGAAATACCAATCTTCTCATCCACTGGACAATCTCATTTCCCCATTTGACTCTGGAATACAAACTAGATCCAAAACGAGAAATCTAGTGGCATATTCAGCTTTCATGTCGTCCATTGAGCCAAAGAACATCAAAGAAGCCTTACAGGATGCAGATTGGGTAACTTTAATGCAAGAAGAACTTCATCAATTTGAAAGGAGCAAAGTTTGGCACCTGGTCCCAGACCTCTCAACAGAACTGTCATTGGAACAAGATGGGTCTTCAGAAAAAAACTTGATGAGCATGGAATTATTACTAGAAACAAGTCAAGGCTGGTAGTGCAGGGGTACAACCAAGAGGAGGGGATTGACTATGATGAGACTTTTGCTCCTGTAGCCAGAATGGAATCCATCAGAATCTTGATAGCATTTGCTGCTCACATGGAATTTAAGCTTTTTCAAATGGATGTCAAGAGTGCCTTCCTGAATGGTAATAAAAAAGAAGGAGTGTATGTCAAACAACCCCCAGGCTTTGAAGATGCAGAACTGCCAAATTATGTGCTGAAATTGGACAAGGCTATGTATGGGTTGAAACAAGCTCCCAGAGCTTAGTATGAACTCCTGTCAAAACTCCTTCTTGCAAATGGGTTCAAAGAGGTAAAATTTATAATACCTTGTTCTTAAAATCCAGAGGTAAAGAGTTATTGATTGTGCAGGTTTATGTGGATGACATCATTTTTGGAGCCACTACAAATTTATTGTGCAAAGAATTTGTTGATTTGATGAGTAGTGAATTTGAAATGAGCATGATGGGGGAGCTCACCTTCTTCCTAGGCTTGCAAATCAAACAGTCCATTCAGGGTACCTCCATATGCCAAGAGAAATACATAAAAGACCTGCTCAAAAAGTTTAATTTGATAGAAGAAAAAGTTCTTGATACTCCTATGAGCACAAGTGTGAAACTTGACTTGGATAATGATGGAGTTGAGGTTAATCAGACCATGTACAGGGGAATCATTGGGTCACTCTTGTATCTTATTGCAAGCAGGCCAGACATAGTCTTCAGTGTAGGGATGTTCGCAAGGTTTCAAGTTGCACCAAATGAGTCACATCTAAAGGCAGCTAAACGAATACTGATATACTTGAAGGGAACTCAGGACCTGGTCCTCTTCTACCCAACATGTGACTCACTTGATCTAATTGGATTTGCATATGCTGACTATGCAGGCTTTCTTGTTGATCGAAAGAGTACATCAGGCATGGCACATTTTCTTGGATCATCACTGATATCTTAGGGGTCAAAGAAGCAGAATTCAGTTGCATTGTCAACAGCAGAGGTGGAATATGTAGCTGCTGCTTCATGTTGTGCCCAATTTTTGTGGATCAAGCAGCAATTGGAGGATTTTGGTGTTCTCACAGATACAATTCCTCTAATGTGTGACAATACCAGTGCAATGAATATGGCCAAAAACCCTGTGCAACACAAGAAGACAAAGCACATAGATGTGAGGCATCATTTCTTGAGGGACAATGTTGAGAAGCAAAATGTGGTGATGAAATTCTGCAAGACTGAAGATCAACTGGCTGATATCTTTACAAAGCCCTTGAGTAAATAATGTTTCATTAAAAACAGGATGAGGCTGGGGATGCACAAGATTATCTGATTCCTTGACAAGTTTGCACAAAAATCTTCTATTTTGATTATGTTACGGAGGGCAGGTATCTATACTTGTTTAATATTAGTCACTTAAGGATTCGCTTCTGGTACCTTAATGCAGGTATACACTCATGGTGTGTTTAGCTGAAGGGAAGATCTAATCATACAGGCAGGGTTTCAAACTGAAAAGGGGACCTGGTCCTCATGAGGTTAGTATCACTTACGCTACACTCTATATCTGTCAACATCACTGCCACGTGTCTTTCGCCCATTCATCGTGTCAGTTTCAGACGCCTTTTCGCTTTTAAACCAAAGGACGCTACTATTGGGGACGCGATGCCTTTTTGGTTTTATATACTACTTCTATTAGTGAATCAAATTACAAAATCTCTTCAAACAATTCTTGTTGAAATTCACTAATCCCCTCTCCAAAGCTTTTCTCGCTTTCTCTCAAAATTCCTAACTCTGATTCTTCTTCAAAGATCCCTATCTCCTAAGAAATTGAAACCCTAGTTCATTCAACTTCTCCTTTCCTACTCCAGAAGAATCTCCCTCGACTCCAGTCTGTGGAGTTGGTGAAATGGATGAATCCATCACTCCTCCGATTGAAGTCATAACCTCCCATGTTCTTCCTTCTGAGGTTGTCTTGGCATGTTCCCCTACCCTAGTTTTATCGAGTGAAAAATCACAGAACTCAGAGGCGTAATCTGTGGCAAAACCTAGTCCCCTCTCTGAGGAAATAGAAGTTGGTTCTATGGCAATTTCATCCATTATGTCTGAGAGACTTTTTGAAGGGGATTTGCTTGGGGGAAAGGGTCCAAAATCATGTATTCTAGTCACAGGGGTTGAACTGGTGGCCGTTCAAAGCCTGGCCTCACTAAGAGGAGACTCTCAACCTACTCTACTGGAGCATGAGTTGGGGTCACCAGATCAGGTCCCTAACAGAAATCAACATGTGTTTAACCAAACACCCAGATCCTTTGACGTTGAGAGTGATAAGGAAGAAGAAGAAGAGGTTTCGTTAAAATGGAGCAAAAGAGGGGTGAGAGGAGCAAACTCTTCTCAAATAAATATTCTTGATTTGGAAACAGTTAAAGGTACTCCTGAAATTGACCACACTGTTGAACCTACTAAGTCTGAGAAGGAGAGACAAAGAAAAGGAAAGGGAAAGTTAGTTGTGTCCCACCCTAAATGGGTCAAAAGGAAGTATGTTACAAGGAGTGAAACGCAAAAAGCCTTGGGGAGCGCCATAGCAGCAAGCAGAGTTCAAACGGAAAGGGCCAGGAAAAAGAGGAGGGAGAGTATTGAACCTGAAAAGCCTACCTCTACACCTCTCCCTATAAAGTCTAGTGATACTAAGTCTGAGGATGTTGCTGCTTATGAGGCTAAGAAAGAAAAAAAAGTGAGAAAGCAAGGGTAAAAACAAAGGAAGTACAGAAGACTGCAAAGAAATCTCCTATGAAAAGGGAGAAAGTTAGAAAACAGGTGGCTTAAAAATTAAAACCCGTAAAAGGACCAGGTCCTAGATTAAAAAAAATTGGGATGATTTGATGCAGCGGGACGTTCCCCCTCGCTGCTTTTTCTGTATCTATTCCTTGCGCAACAACTCGTGGAAGACTATAAGACTTGACTTGCCTTACTTATCTCAATGGGTTATTTTATTGGCTTGCTGGACTCCTCAACGACAACTTCTCTGTATGCTCATTTGACATGGGCAGCGAACAATTTGGTGAGATGCAAGGACCAGATATTAATCCAAAGGCACAGTGGGGAAGTCTCATGTTGCGTGGTGACTCGCTTGCTATGTTAGTTAGTGATGAACCTGGTATACCAATAACGTGCATTTATGATGTGTGGGCAATGAACCACTTAGAGGGTAGTTGGAGCAAAGTTATTACCATTCAACCTTTCATACCTGCTCATTTGCCTAAAGGCGTCTGGGAGGATGATAAGATGATTTACGGAATCCCAGAAACTTCACAGCTAGTGCTATACGACCCTACAACAAGACAAGTTGTAGATCTTGAATTTCAGCTGGACGTGTCCATGAGTTGCTGTTGGGTTTTCAATTACAAGGAGAGTCTAGTTCCAATAAAGAGTGGAAATGATAATGCAGTCGGAGAAATCGACCACTTCTTCAATGTCTTACAGTGAACATCCGGCCCTGTTGGTTGGTACCGGAATAATTACATTCAATAGCTTATAAAAAACATCTCAGATTGTGGTAGCAACAGTGATGCTGGTGGGCTGTTTATGAATAATAGTAGTTGTCCTAAGAGATTGTATGTCCTCCTTTCTGATAAACTTAACAACAAACAAACAATTTGTTTTTGTTGTTACTTCTTTATATTCTATTTCTTTGCTAATTTTAGCCCTTGTTTAATTTGGCGCTCCATTTATATATACATATTTGTAGTGAGGCTTGAAGTAGATTATATGTGTTCCCCGAATAATGAAAGAGGATTTGGAAATTTTGTTGATGATTTTTCCATTGATATATGTATGTGGCTATTTATAGTGTATGTAAATTGTTGTATGAAAATGGGAGTGGGGCAGTCAAGAACTCCCATGTCCAAAAGATGCATATTGTTGCAGAGATGCGGATATTGAGGTGGATGTGCGGTCATACTCGAAGCGATAAAGATTAGAAATGAGGATATATGGGATAAGGTGAGAGTGGCTTCCGTGATAGATAAAATGAGGGAAGTATAGAAACATGTCAATTCAAGCGAGAAAGCTACATTTTATTACCAATGTTAGAACCTATGGAAATAATGCACTTAATTAAGGGATTGATTCAGCATCAACATGTATAGTTGATTCATCATTTATAAATAGAATCAGCATTTAATGTGAATTAGTTGTATCAATCAATGAACTAGCACTCACTCTTAAGTGGATCAGGCCATCTACTATTCAGCTTACATAATTTTCCTTAACAAGGAATAATGTACCAGTGAAGATAGAAAGTATGAAAAATAAGAGGTACGAATAAGGAAAATAAGGAGTAAGATGTGCATGTCATGCACTCAATGTTCTAGTCATAGTTTCGAGCCTATGTTATTGACTAACTTAATCCTTTATTGTTATATTTAATTTATTTCTTATGACGGATATAAAATTCACATGCAGGGTTTTCACGTAAACACTTTTAAGAAATAGATATATTGGGCAGAATCAACAACCAACAAGAAATGTAAAGCAATATAAAGAAAGTACAACAAAAATGAGAAACAACATCTATATATACAAAAGCAAGAGTACATGATTCAATCTCACGACCTGGTGGACAAAAGTACAAAGCTACTACAAGAGTGCAAGTCCCAAAAATGGACCAAAAAGTACAGACTTGTCTCGAATACAAAAGACAGGTCAAAACTATATACATATGGAGATAAGTCAAACTAGGACGCAATCAGCTCACCTTCATCTCAGAAGATCCCCGCAGTACTTAGGCTCGGATCATCGTTATCGGCTAGTGCTCACAACTACATCAAAAAAACAAATGTACTGGAGTGTAGCATGAATATCAAAACAACAGGTGCCTAGTAGGCATAATTGGTCAATTGAGCCTGCAGAGTAAAAACAATATGAAAAATATGAAAGTAAGAGTAATTAGAGGTCAAATGAACAAAGCAATAACGAAAAGTCTACCTATATAGCTCACAAGTCTGGAAAGAATGAAGTAGTAAAGTAAAGCAACTATCTATAACCTAATTGGACCCCTATAAGCCCAGAAGGTATATATATTTGTGCGCAATTGGAAAGGAAATAACACAAACGAGTTTGGAACCACATAAGCTTGTTAAGCACACAGAAGTGCTAAGGATAACACTAGCTAGATTAAAAGCTTCAAGAACTGAAATGGTTGACTCCGGACTCGAACTTTGGCGAAGGCACCCCGAAGAAACCAAATGATTCACATGTTAGGATTCGAACTGAGGTGAATAGAGATATGCCAGGGCCTCGAACCATGGCTAAAAGAGATACACCAACGCTTCGAGTCGTGGCTAGAAGACTCCATATATATATATATATATATATATTATAACACCCCAGAAACTAGTAGGCTAAACTAGAGCTTGACATGAGGGTTAGAGTCGTAAACGTACCTCTCTGTACCTAAAAATATAGAGTTTCGTGTTAGAACGTCAAGGTACGACCCTCAAGGACCAACCATGGTTCCTTGAGGAAGACCCTTAGAGGCTGCCTGGGCAGTGACCCATGGAAGGTACCCATGCCTCGTGGGTCAGGCCACGCCTCGTGGGTGAGAGGCGTAAGTTAAGACCCTAAGAACCAGGTCTCTGAAACTAGAGCATGCTTCACCAGAACGGGACGTGGGTCCAACCACGGTCCGTCAGTGAGGGGTCATGGGTCAAGCCTGCAAAATAGGCCTCAGAACGTCAGTCCACGGATGGGCAACACGCCACGTGAGTCCTCCCATGGACCGTGGTCGTGGAGTCGTGGATAAGGCCTGTAACTGCCAAAAGACAATTTCACTTAGGGGTATTATAGGTTTTTCCTTTTTAAGTTAATATTAAGTGGCGTCATTTTGTATTAATTTAGACTAATTATATATAGTTTTAAGACCCCTAAATTTAGTCATCTTCCTCATAATTTCAAAATCCCAAATCAAAATCAACTTTACCCCCAAAACTCTCTCTCTAGAACTCCAAGGAAGAAGAAGAAGGAAGGTGAAGCTAGGGTTTGAAGGAGCATGTTTTCTACTCAATTTCCTTGGAATTCAAAGCTAAGGTATGGTAGTCCTTCATCCATAGATAGTGTTCATCCATGGAGTCCCTCCAAACTCAATTTCGAAACTAGTAATTCCCCAAAAGCTAGGGTTTTGCTCTAAGTCGAGAATTCCTTTCAAAAACATTTCTATTGATTTAATTACTTGATATTATGATTGAATTGATGATTTATTATAGTTTTATGATGAAATCTCCCAAGAATCCATGAAATCCCCATATTCCCAATTTATGACCTTGTGATGTGGGTGATGAATTATAGAAATAAGAGTATTATGAGATTATGCTTATAGTAATTATAGTAATTGAATCATGTTATTATCCATGTCTAATGTAGTAATTCTAGATGTGTAGATTGAATGTAATCTATGGTCCTTGAAGGGAAAAGTATGAGAATTATGCATGATTATGAGGTTTATGTATATTCTTTTATATCACTTTGAGAGTAAAGTGAATATGATTATGATCTAGTTGTTGTGTTGATTGGATGATGATCCTCATGTACACACTTATGTATGAATATGATATGAGGTGAAAGGTTTTCTCAAAATATGTTGATTCTAAGTTGAAAGGCTATTCTCACCTATTGAATCTAGGAGCTATAATATGACTTATGTTGGATTGAGTGTCAAGACATTTTTCCATGATTATGAACTTAAGTCAAGACTTAATATGAACTCAATGGGAATAAATGCTTAGCACCGAGTGGATAGTGATATGAGATGGGAGCCCTCACGATAGTAGAGGTTGGGTTTCTACGAGCAATCTCTTGGGATGGAAGCCCTCATGATAGTAGAGGCCGGGTTTTCTAGTAGCAATCCCATTGTTCCATAAACTATGTGCCCTCATAGATCTTTAGCTAGTGAATCCACCTAAGCTAAGAGTATGGTTCTACCTTAGGAAAGTAGGACAACCCTTTTTCGGTCTGGGGTAGACACCGAATTCCATGTTAAGCTCACATGGTCTATGTCAATTAAGGATTATCCCACTATGATAGTATGAACAAGAAAATGAATTATGAAATGTGGTTACTCAAGAAGCTTTACTTAGTAAGGGTGGGATTATGGGATCTTATTCATACATTGCACAAGTATGCTTTGAGGGTATTTATGGTGTGTTCCTCTTATGTTATGGGTCTATGAGTTGATTATGCTTATGACTTATGTTTTTCCCTTATATTCAAAATGATGCTTTGACTTAGCAAATTGCATGCATTCAACTAAATTGTCCCTTTTTTTTTGCATGTTTTCATGATTTTGTGCATGGCTATCATACTTGGTGCATTTTTGTACTAACCCATATTTTCCTACATTTTCCCCAACTGTAGGATCCGGTTCTCAAGGTGGTCCCCATTGTGGCTAGAGCTTGGATTCGTTCATTTCTCCTTGCATGTGGTGAGTCCTCATGATTCAAGGACGAATATTATCATTGTAGTTTCATTCTTGTAGTTTCACTTTCGGATTATTTTTGGTTTTAGACTCAAAATCATCCATTTCCTTTTATATGGTGCACGAATACTCCTTCAAATTTTAAGTAGTAATGCACTTTTAGTTTCCTCCTAACGTATCTTTACTTTTTAACATCATATTCTAGAATTCTTAGTTGTAGTTCAACGCTAAATTGTTCGGACTCTTCACTTTTAGTGCTGGACCACGACATGGGTGTGGGTGTTGGATCTCTGTTCAATTTGGTCAATCTATTTTGGGTACTTTGACCAAAATCAACTGGACAATTTTAATGAATTATGTAACTAATAAAAAAACTAAGGTGACATTGAAGAAAATGTAATACTTTCATATAAAAATGTATATATTGGTCGGCAACATTGAAAGATGCTAAGAATGAAATAAATATCTTCTTAAGTACTTATTTTTATGCCATAAAAATATAAATAAGCTAAAAATCAAAAGTTGGTATTCTCAACTTATGGCTTTTAGCTTATAAGATATTTTTTAACGTTTTAAATATCTTCTTATATTAATTATATTCAAGCACAGACCAAATGAAATAAATCTATATAAAAAAAAATGGAAAGTAAATAAAGGAATGTAAAGAGTTGAGGAAAGTATATGGCAATTTTCTTGCCAAAGTTAAATATATGAAAAGTATGATTGAAAAGTCATGAGATGATGTTTTTCAAGGAATTTTTAGGGGGTGAGATCAAAACCATTACCATTTGTACACAAGAGTGTAAAAACTAGTCATTCAATGAACTTTCTGATTCCTATTACTACAAAAGTTGGTAGAAAAAACCCAATTATTTAAGTTCACCGTCCGGAAGGAGGACCTCTAACAATAAACAAACACTTGCGACCAGTTGGTATGGTATCGAAGAAGTGTTCAATTTGCTCGACAACATTATCCTGGTCCTGAATTTCATCTCCACTCTTTATTAGAGCTAGGCTCTCCTTCTAATTGAAAACACAACAGCCAATACGGTCCAAATCAATTCCAAGATCTGCAACTTCACTTGTTGTAGGGTCATATAGCACCAGCTGAGAATGTTCGTCTGATTTAGAAAATAATCTTATCGTTCTCCCAGATGTCGTAAGGCCAATGAGGATCTATAGGAGGTTGAACTGTAAGAACTTTCGACCAACTTCCCTTTTGTTTCATTTCATATATGGATGTCATAGACTTATCACTGGCTAACATTGCAAGTGAGTCACCACGCAATGTAAGCTTCCTCCAGTGTTCATTGGGAATAACTAAGAGTTGCATCTCCCCAAATTGTTCGTTGCCCATGTCAAATGAGTGAATCATGTACATCTCATTTACATGCCATGAACTCCAATAATTAATCCCATTGAGATAAGTGGCGTCAAAGGACAAACTTGAGGTATAACTGGAAGGGTATTCCAAGTCCTTCCCTGAGTTGTCGCATGAGGAATAGACACAAACACAGACATGAGGGTCATCGTCCTGTCCCTTATAATCTTGATTCATCATGTCAAACCCCAACCCATATTGATGATAATGGTTTGAGAAAAAGTGCTCAATCTCAAAAGGCGCAGGAGGCAGAGGACAGAACTATCTGGTGGCAGGATTCTACAAACCCAAACGCACACCGTCATAATAATTTTTTTCATGCAGTAAGAATAAGCAGTCAACTGGGCCAGCAACACAACTGAAACTAGCGACCCTCGGAAGGTGAAGGAGAACTTTTTGTTCAGGGATCACATCCGGAACTATTTTTTTAGGGAGCAAGGAGAATTCAACAGACTTTACGAAAAAGTGTTGTGCCATTGCTACTTTAAAGTCGGAGACGGGCACAATTGTTCTTCTGATGAAAATGCTTCTCTTTGAAACTCACACTTTTGATGAGAGAAAACCAGTGCTTGCACACACATTTGAAACGCAAGAGTGATTCCACTGGCAATCTTGATAGAATATCAAGCATAATATCTCCGGGTAAAGGACAATGACCATCCATACCAGTGGACGTTTGCTCCCCAATCTTTTACCTGAAAATATAAGCAGATCTCTCGATTGGAATAAACATAATGACACAACTTACAAACATATTGATTAGAACATATCTAGAATACATGCATTAATAGAACAAAAGTGTAAGCAAGAAATCAAGAAAAAGTTTTACCATGTTATCAAACTTAGCAAAAAAGAGTAAATTACACATTTGGCCGCTCAACCAAAAATGTGCAACATCCACTAGCCAATACTGTCAAATTAGGACTCACACCCAAAAACTAGCTAATAGAGAGGAAGATGGCCCAAGCCTTATAAGGAGTCCAACAATCTAGTCTCGGTCCAATGTGGGATCATTTTCATCAGCAAATACACATATATCACATGTACAATATACATCTGCCGGCTAGTTTTTTTTTGGGATGGGAAACTATTTATGTTATTTCCGTAGGAAAATAGAACGATGGGAATTCTTAATAAAGAACTAGTTATTTAGTTTTCTGTTGTTTTCATTACCAATCAATGATTTTCTTTTGGTTTTTTTATCCTCCATCTCAATTTAGCATATACAACCAGTTTGCAGGTAATTTAAGAAGCATGAAACAATAAATAACACACCCTTTTCAATTAACATCAATCCACAACACTTGCGCTATGTATATTATACTAAGATACGTCTATATACATTATGTATCAACCCCTGTAGCACTACCTGTAAATATTTCTAACTATTGAAAATTGAAAGATGTTAAGAATGGTCAAAACAGGGGTGGATCAAATTTAATACATAATGTATATAGACGTATCTTAGTATAATATACATAGCGCAAGTGTTGTGGATTGATGTTAATTGAAAAGGGTGTGTTATTTATTGTTTCATGCTTCTTAAATTACCTGCAAACTGGTTGTATATGCTAAATTGAGATGGAGGATAAAAAAAC
>JAJOOI010022302.1:0-21743 GCA_029582585.1 Solanum bukasovii
TCAGGTGGTATGTCTATTACCCTTTCTATCACAGCTATTTATGACATCCTTTTCCGCCTTACATACCAGTACATTTTCATTCGTACTGATGTCCCATTGCCTGGAGATGCTGCATGTCGTGTTGCAGGTTTGAGCAGATATCTTGATCGGCCTTTTCCATGGGGGTGTCGTCTCAACTGAGGATTGATAAGCTCCATTATTCCTGGAGTTGTTGCTTGTTTATAGATTTACATACTTGAGTTTTGTATATAGTTATTGGCGTCATTGGGGACTTACCCCAACCAGTTGAGTTGTAGTATTCGTAGAGACTTGTGGACATTTTTGGTTTGGTCTTCTCAGCTTTCATTTATAGCCTTATCGGTTTATTGTATTCATAGTCTCAGATGATGCCTCGTCGGCATGCTAGTTCATTATCAGTAAGTTGGCCTTGACGGCCTACCTTTTGTCTTTCTTATTGTTGTGACCTTGCCAATCTAGTTATTTTGTTTCAACAGGTTATTATGGCGGCCTTGTCGTCCCTCACCATTTCATTTCCTTTATGTGTTAGTTGATTCACTCAGTCAAGTGAGGCACTGGGTCTCTGTTGCGCCTCCACTAGATTGGGGCGTGACAACAACGCATGAGAATTAGTTGTTTGTAAGAGACTTGTGTATATGCATTTGAATCACTTTGAGAGTAAGGTGAATAGACTATAATCTAATGGTTGTGATTGATTGGATTATTATCCTCATGTACACACTAAAGTATGCATATACTATAATGTGAAAGGTTTGTCACAGACAGTTGTTCCATGGTTTGATGACTAGTCTCACCTAATGAATCTAGGAGCTTTAGTATGAGTTACATGGATTGAGTGCAAGGCATTCTTCCATAATTATCAACTTAAGTCAAGACATAACATGAACTCAATAGGAATGAATGCTTAGCACAGAGTGGATATGAATATGATATGGAAGCTTATACGATAGTTGAGTCTGGCTTCCCTTGAAAGCTTATTCACTAGTTTAGTCCGGCATTTCAAGATGTGTTCCTTCTACACTAGTTGAGTTCGGGTTCCCAAAATAGGTATCTCATGAGATGGAAACCTTCTACCATAGTTGAGTCCGGGTTTCTAGAAGTGCCATAACTATGTGCCCACATAGGTCTTTAGCTAGTTGATCCACCTAGGCTAAAAATAATAGTTCTACCTTAGGCTAGTTGGACACCCCTTTTCGGTGTGGGTTAGACACCGAATTCCATGATTTAGCTCTCATGGTCTATGTCGATTAATGTTAATCCACCTATGACATTATGTATAAGAATTTAAGTTATGAACTATAGTTACTTAATAAGCTTTCCTTAGTGTGGATAAGAGTATGGGATCTTATTTATACCACACAAGGAGCCTTTGATGGTACTTAAGGTTTGTTTACAATATGATATAATGATTAGTATGTTGAATATGCTTGTATCTTATGATTTTACACTAATTTTCATGATGAACTCTAAACTTGGTAAAGTGCATACATTTCAACTAAATTATCCTTTTTAGAAGGATTTCAAGGATTTTTATGCATGGCTATCATACTTAGTGCATTTTTGTACTAACCTATATTTCTTCTACATTTTTCCACTAAGTGTAGGTTCTGGGGTTTGAGGTGTTCTCCCTTTGATACAAGCTCGAATCGATTATTCCCCATGCTTGTGGTGAGTCCTCATGGATCCGAGGACGAGTGATATCTTGTGGTTTTTTCATTTTATTGTATTAGACTTTCGAATTTCTATTGTAAGGGTTGTGACCTTATTTTTTTTAGACTTTATCTATTAGATGGATTTATGAGACAAGTTAGACTCCCGCATTCCTTATATAAAGATTTTGAACTTAAATGTGTTTTTACTATTTATTGTTCTTTACTTATGTGATGATATGCTAAGTGTCTTACATGGTGCCCTTAGGGGTATTACGTGCCATGTTTCATCTAGGGGGTACCCTTGGGTCGTGACAAACTTTGTAATCCGAGCAAAAGGTTTAGAATGATTCTAGAATGATGTCTCATAAGAGTATTGTCCATGAGTGTGAAGCGCGCCACATTTATGAATGAGAGGATATAAGATGTTTAGGAAATTTCAGTTGTTTCATTACTCTTGAATCGTGCCATAGAGTCTAACTCTATAAAAATCTTTGTTCTAATCCTTCTCTTGTGTCTTCAGGAAATGAAAACACGAAGGGCAAATGCAATAAGGGTAGAAGAGGAGAATGTGAACCGAGGAGCTCTTCCTCAAGATAATCAAGCTCATCAAGAGAACCAAGCTCCGGTTGATCCCGTAATGGAGAATCTGACCCATGCGGAGTTTAGGTCCACTATTCAATCGTTGTCTTAAGTTGATAAAACTCAAGCCAATAGGGAAAGGATTGTTCCTATGCATACCAATGTGAACTCCGCAGCTTCTAGATTGAGGGATTTCACAAGAATGAATCCTCACGTGTTTCTTGGTTCCAAAGTAGGAGAGGATCCTCAAGAATTTGTCGAAGAGGTTTAAAAGATAATTGATGCCATGGGGGTGACTTCGGTAGAGATAGCGGAGCTAGCCGCTTATCAATTGAAGGGTGTGGCCCAAGTATGGTATACTCAATGGAAGAGAAATAGGCCAGTAGGAGCGGGTCCCATAGATTGGGAGGTGTTCAAGAAAGCATTCCTTGAAAGGTTCTTTCCCCAAGAGAAGATGGAAGCCAAGGTGGAAGAATTTATCAACCTTCGTCAAGGAGGTATGAGTGTTCAAGAATATTCTTTAAGGTTCACCGAATTATCCAAGTATTCTCCGGCTATGGTGGCGGATCCTAGGGATGAGATGAATAAGTTTGTGATGGGTGTGTCTAGATTGGTAAGAAAAGAATGGCGTTCAGCAATGCTTCATGATAACATGGATATATCTCGTCTCATGGTGTATGCCCAACAAATGGAGGATGAGAAACTCCAAGACAAGAATATGGAGTTGAAGAGAGCTATAATAAATGATGGAAATTTCTCCAAGAATAAGTCTGATAGGAAAGGTAGATAAAGGTTCAAACCAAGGTTCCCCAATCAAGGCTCCTCTAGTGCTCCAAGGGTCAACAAGGATAGGGTATCTGACCCTAATCCCTAAGGAGGCAACAGTGGTGGTTCCTATGTAGCTAGGCCAAATTGTGCAAAGTGTGGTAGAAAACATGAGGGAAAATGTTTAGTTGGCTTAGATGGGTGCTATAGTTGTGGAAATAGTGGCCACAAGATGAGATATCGTCCTATGCTCAAGGCCAAAGGGAGAGAAGATAAGCAAGCTTCTCCAAGCGGTTCAAACCCCAATGCTCAAAAGCGAAATCGTTTTTATGCCCTTCAATCCCGAGGTGACCAAGAGAGCTCCCCGGATGTGGTGACCGATATGTTACAAGTTTTTTCTATTGATGTTTATGCTTTGTTAGATCCTGGTGCCACTTTGTCCTTTGTTACACGTCTTGTGGCTATGAAGTTTGAAATACTCCCCAAAGTATTAGTAGAGCCTTTTTCGATCTCTACCCCGATTGGTGACTCGGTAGTGGCAAAAAGAATCTATAGAAGTTGTCCTATCTCATTGTCTCATAAAGTTACCTTGGTGGATTTGGTAGAGTTAGGCATGATAGATTTTGATGTAATTTTGGGTATGGATTGGTTGCATGCATTTTATGCCTCCATAGATTGTAGGACTCGGGTTGTCAAATTCCAGTTTCCAAATGAGCCAATTTTAGAGTGCAAAGGGGAGAATTCTATCCCTAGAGGTCAATTTGTTTCTTGTCTCAAAGCTAGGAAAATGATCTCCAAAGGGTGCATTTACCATATTGTTAGGGTGATGGATGTTGAGTCCGAAACCCCTTCACTAGAGTCGGTCCCCGTGGTGAATGAATTTCCGAAAGTCTTTCCCGATGACTTGCCCGGCATTCCTCCCGTGTGGGAAATAGATTTTGGCATTTACCTTTTACCGAATACGCAAGATATCTCCATTTCTCCTAATATAATGGCTCCGACGGAGTTAAAGGAGTTGAAAGAGAAACTCAAGGATTTACTAGACAAGTGTTTTATACAACCGAGTATACCTCCATGGGATGCTCCGGTGTTGTTTGTTAAAAACAAGGATGGGTCTCTTAGGATGTGCATTGACTATCGCCAATTGAACAAAGTGACCATTAAGACCAATTATCCCCTTCCAAGAATAGATGACTTGTTTGATCAACTTTAAGGGGCTAGTTATTTCTCAAAAATTCACCTTCGTTCGGGATATCACCAACTAAGGGTGAGAGGGGATGATATACCCAAGATGGCTTTCCGAACTAGATATGGGCACTATGAATTCCTTGTGATGTCATATGGCCAAATTAATGCCCCATCGGCATTTATGGACCTTATGAATAGGATTTTCTGACAATATCTTGACATGTTCATCATTGTGTTTATCGATGATATCTTGATCTATTCTAGGAGTGAGAGTGACCATAAGGACCATTTGAGAATTGTGTTGCAAGTCCTCAAGGATCATCAATTATTCACAATGTTTAGCAAATGCGAGTTTTGGCTAAGGTTTGTGGCATTTCTAGGTCACATTGTGTCAAGCAAGGGTATAGAGGTAGATCCAAAAAAGATGGACTCAGTCAAGAGTTGGCCTAGACCTCTATCACCGACCACTATTAGAAGCTTTTTGGGTTTGGTCGGCTACTATAAGAGGTTTGTTGAGGGGTTTTCCTCTATCGCTTCTCCTTTGACGGCCTTGACTCAAAAGGAAGCTAAGTTTGTGTGGTCAGAGGCTTGTGCGAAAAGCTTCCAAGAATTGAAAGATAGGCATACCTCCACTTCGGTGTTGACCTTACCGGAGGGTACCGATGGTTTTGTTGTATATTGTGATGCCTCTATAGTGGGTTTAGGATGTGTCCTCATGCAACATAGAAAAATAATTGCCTATTCTTCAAGGCAACTCAAGGTACATGAGAAGAACTATCCGACACATGATCTCGAATTAGCGGCGATAGTATTTGCATTGAAAATATGGAGACATTACTTATATGGGGTCCATGTGGATGTTTTCACCGATCACAAGACTCTCTAATATGTATTTAGCCAAAGAGACTTAAATCTTCGACAAAGAAGGTGGTGAGAACTTTTAAAGGACTATGAAATGAATGTCCTCTACCACCCGGCAAAGCTAATGTGGTAGCGGATGCCCTTAGCCGGTTGTCCATGGGGAGTGTGACTCACTTAGAGGATATGAAGAAAGAGTTGGCTCGTGATGTACATAGGTTGGCCCGGTTAGGTGTCCAACTAGTAGATTCCCCTAAGGGTGGTGTCACGGTCCACAATATTTCTGAATCATCATTTGTGATGGATGATAAGGCAAAGCAAGACCTTGATCCCATGGTTGTTGAGTTGAAAGAGTTGGTGCTCAAAAGTCTGTCGAGGCTTTCTCCCAAGGGGGAGATGGGGTGCTTAGGTACCAAGGTCGTTTATGTGTTCCGAATGTTGATGGATTGAGAGAATATTTTTTAGAAGAAGCTCATTGTTCGTGGTATTCCATTCATCTGGGAGCCACCAAGATGTACCGTGACCTACGAAAAATCTATTGGTGGAATGGTATGAAGAAGGATATAGCGGGTTTTATAGCCAAGTGTCTGAATTTTCAACAAGTTAAGGCCGAGCACCGAAAGCCGGGAGGCTTGTCCCAAGATATAGATATTCCCACTTGGTAGTGGGAGGATGTGAATATGGATTTTATTGTGGGATTGCCTCATACTCGAAGGCAAATGATTCCATTTGGGTCATTATTGACCGGATGACAAAATCTGCCCACTTCATTCCCGTCAAGGTTTCTTTTTCAGCGGAAGACTATGCCAAGTTATATATTAAGGAAGTAGTGAAGTTTCATGGGGTTCCTTTATCTATTATTTCGGATCGGAGTACTAAATTTACTTCACACTTTTGGAAGTCATTCCAAAAAGGGCTTGGTACTAAGGTTAAGCTTACCACGACTTGTCATCCCCAAACCAATGGGCAAGCCGGAACGTACTATCCAAACCTTAGAGGATATGTTGAGAGCATGTGTTATAGACTTCAAGGGTAATTGGGATGACCATCTACCATTGATAGAGTTTGCCTACAATAATAGTTACCACTCAAGTATTGCCATGGCTCCTTTTGAAGCTTTGTATGGTAGGAAATGTAGGTCTCCGGTTGGTTGGTTAGAAATAGGTGAAATTGCTCTTGTTGGTCTCGAACTAGTTTATGAGGCCATTGAGAAAGTCCGACTCATTAGAGAGAAGTTGAGGACAGCCCAAAGTCGGCAAAAGTCTTATGCCGATGTTAGAAGAAGGGATCCAAAATTTGAAGTTAATGATTGGGTCTACTTGAAAATATCACCTATGAAAGGTGTGATGAGGTTTGACAAAAATGGGAAACTTAGTCCCCGGTATATGGGCCCATATAAAATCTTGAGACGTGTTGGGAAAGTTGCATATGAGTTAGACATACCGAATGAGTTATCTTTGGTTCACCCGGTCTTTCATGTTTCCATTCTTAAGAAGTGCATTGGTGATCCGGTATCCATTATCCCCTTAGAAGGTTAGGGGTTGATGAGAGTCTGTCCTATGAGGAAGTTCTGGTAGAAATCTTGAACCGACAAGTTAGAAGGTTGAGAAACAAAGAAATAACTTCCTTGAAGGTTCTATGAAGGAATTATTTAGTTGAGAGTGCTACTTGGGAAGACGAGGCCGATATGAAGTCCCGCTATGCTCATCTTTTTCCTTCTACTCCTATTCAAGCTTGAGGTAAGTAGTTCCTCTTGAGTTTTAGTATTTTGGGAGTCATGTGTGTTATATGAGTTTTTCCATGATTTCCTTATGTTATGCATGTTCTTGATGAAAATTCATGTTTAGTAAGAAAATGAGTTTCCATGATTTATGTTCTTCTTGTTGTTGTATATTTAGTATGAGTTGCCTATTTGACTTCATGAGATGTGTTGATGAACATGCTTTAGTATGCTTTTGAGAGTATTGTCATATTGCCTCCACGATGTTGTGTTGAGCATTATTTTAGTTTGAGAAAGTAGTTTCTTGTATAAAATTTGAGAAACATTGAGTTTCATGCATATTGGGTTGTTAGATGTAGTTCCTACTCGCTTATGTTGCATTGATTATGATTGTGATGTAATTGAAGTTTCCTCCTTTGAGTTGTGCATTATTTTGATGTTTCATGCATGATGGGATGCTAGTCTTGAGTCTTTAATTTTGTAAGGTGTCTAAATCGTCATTCTAGGACGAATGTTCCCATGGGGGAGATAATGTAACACTGCGGGAAACTAGTAAACTAAGCTAGAGCCTAATATGTAAACTAGTAGTCTAATTGGGGTTTAATGTAAAGCTAATAGTCGTAAAATAACCTCTGGTACTAAAAATAAATGTTTTTGGATGTAAATGTCAAGGTACGACCCCCCAAGAACCAACCAAGGGTCCTTGAGGAGGACCTTGAGGCAGCCCAAAAAGCAGTCAAAAAGATAACCTACCTATGAAAGGGCACCCACTATCCGTGGGTGGACCCACGCCCCGTATGTAGGGATAGTGGGTCAAGGTTGGACCTCCCCTATTTTGTCAAACTCTCTGAACCATCTACGATCCAACCAGCACGGCTTGTGGACCCACCCACGGTCCGTGGGTGAGGTCTCCTTAGTGAGGGTTGTGTTGGTGACTTAGTTTTTAAGTTGGGATTAAGGGAGGGGCTTAGCGTTAATTAATTAATTACGAAAGGTCATTTTAACACTAATTAAACTACTTATATAAATCTAATAGACCACTAAACTAAGTCAATTAGTTTATTCATTCAAGACCCCAAAACAAACTCATTCCCTCCCAAATATTTCTCTCACTAAAACCTCCATTGAAGAAGAAGAAGTCTAGGGTTCGAGTAATCTTTTCCATCCAATTTCTTGAGGAATCTTCAACAAGGTTGATTGACGTATACGGACGCTTTATCCAATACTACGCATCCATGATCGTTCAATAGTAATACAACCCAACTAGTGAGTTGGGTCGAGTCCCAAGGGAGCATTTTGTAATCGAGAATCAAGAGAAAAGTAAGAACTTAGCTCAAGTTGGTAACTAAGCTAGACTTTAGGGGTGACACAAGTGTCAATTATTGAAGGGAGGTTTTGTAATTAATTATCAACTAAAACGATAACTAAACACAAAAATATGAATATGGAGACGACATTCTTGGGATGTGATAGGAATATGGGCTAAGGTAAACAACCGGGTAATTGCTATTAATAGTAAATCGATGTAAATTGGTAACTAAGCTAGACTTTAGTGGGGATAAATTTTCTCTCGAACAATTACCCCGAATCAAATCGATTTCTCTCGAACACCAATTAGCAGCAGTGAAACACAACCTTCGCAAAGTCCATTCACTCTCTTGAGCTGAACCCACGACAACCCAATAACCACAGACTATCAATTCAGTAGTTTTGGTTTTAAAACCTCTCTCTCGAGCAAGCCAAAAAAGCGAAGTTAAAATTGTATTTGCAACTACAACCCATTATATTCAAACACAACTACTGAACGAAATCACCTTTAAACAGCAAATGAACTATCAATTAGCAATACCCAACAGTAAATTCAACCCATATTCACATAATCACACCCCAAGAACTGGGGTTTAAGCTAGACATAGTAAAGAGATAGAAATTGATACCAAAAAGTGTTTCTATCAAGCAGGTACGATCAATATTGTCTTGACAAATGTCTAAGATGAAGAACCTTCAACACCCACTTCCAATTTCTTTGAAATGGAAATCTTCAAAACTAAGGAACAATTTCTCCAAAAACTGAGTTCTAAAACTGAATAATAATCTTTGATATTCTAAAATTGCATAACATTCGATACTAAACTAAAAATTTAAACAAGTATTTATAGTTGTCAAAAACTGTGTTGTGAAGGACCACTCAACGCAGTAAGTCGGGATCACCAATCCGCTCGATGATCCGCTCTTTGGTCATGTGTATCGCCGTTTTGATTTTGCCTTCAACATCATCGCGTTCTGTAACTTTTGGCGATATAGCAATGCATCGCGAAACTGTTCGCCGACTCGCCGACTGTTCCTTTATCTCGCTGACTCAATTTTCTCCTTCAGAGCTTGGCACACTGGAACATTAGGCGAGACCATGGCCATTCGGCGACTCGCCTAATGGTTTAGGTGATCCTCATGTCGTCTATTCTTCGTTCTTTCAGCTGCCTTGTTTCTTTTTGCCCAATAGAGTCCATGCTTTGTCTCTAAATCCAAATACCTGAAACTCAAGGATTTACATCAGTTATTGAGACAAAATATGCATTCGAGGACACTAAATCTATCAAAATGAAGACCTAAAAGAGTCCAAATCGTGGACTCATCAACACCCCCAACTTAAACGTTTGCTTGTCCTCAAGTTCAACAGTTCAAAAAGGATGTCTCAAACAGTGCTACACAAGACTCAATCATGAATGCACACCAAAAGACTCAACTTACTCATGCAAGGATCAATTTTGCACTCAAAGATTCAAGTGGTGACTCACCATTACCAAAGAATCTCAAGCTCACTATACTTGCTTCAAATGCAAGTTCAAGCTCAACAAAGGTATTCAAATGCCCTTACACAAAGAATGATTCCATATTCACACACAATGGTTCAATCATTTAAAGTTCTGGAATCAAGATCAACACTCACACTCACAAAGATTAACACAATGCATGCTTTCACCCATAGGTTTGCCCGTATTTTCCGACCAACACTTGCTTCAGCTCACTCAATATCAAAAAGGTCTTTCCAAGGCTTGTAATGGGCTGAGTGCAAAGGTATGGTCATTTAGGCTCATAGGTTTTAATCCTCATGAAATGTGATGTGAACCACACCTTCTATCCTTTTCTTCATCATGTTCATTCAAGCTCAAAAGTCACATTTTATTCATCTTCTGTGGACGGTTGGAAACCCCATTTTCTTTGTATTTTCACAACTTTATTCCACAACTTCTTCTTTTTTATTTCTCATTCTTTTCTTCTTTTTCTCTCCCTCCTTTTTTTTGTATGGAGGGGTTCCATTTTTCTCAAAACATGGGCAAAAGGGAGTTCTTTGCATTTTCTTTTCACCACACCCCGAACTTAGGCTTTTGGCTTAAGTTGGCTATTCAAACAGGCCACAAATCATGAGGATTATAGGTAATGGATCAAGAAAGTTTATGTTTTCATCAAGTTTCTTCCAAGAAAAGGTTAAGGCTCAAGGGGTATTCAAAATAGGTTCACACACTCACAAGGTGGGCCACAAAAAGAGGTATAATGTCAAATTGGCTCACACTCTTCAACGTTGCCTAATATCATATCAAGAGATTGCATCACTTTGTCAACTGAACCAACGGGGAAAATTCTAGGTGTCATCACACATGGTTCATGGTAAGCTCATCACACAAGGAATTGACACCAATGTCAAACAAGACTCCACACTGTCGCTAGTGTGCAATGTTCATCATAAGAGACTCAATTTGATACTTGACTAGTCACAACGAGATGCAAAGCGTTCACATATTGTCTATACAACTTCAATTGGCCTCGACGTAGCCGCACATTCATTTTTGTTTGATTATGAGCACTATTCCAGTCATCGGTATTGATCAAAACCAATACTCAAATTTGCAAAAGAACACCCACTTCAATGTAAACAAGAGGTGGAATTTTTTTTCGGAAGGGTAAAAAATCATTACAATTAAAAACAAGGATCCACAAGCTCAAGCATCCACAAAAGCAGTGTAAAAACACAATTTTTAGCTCAAAGCCAATATATATAAACAAAATAAGAATTACGAATGTAACACAAAAGGTGGGCCTCACCCCACCACAAATAAAAAAATGTGTCCTCAAATGCAAATAAAATTATCCAAAAGTCAACATAAAAGTAAGACAGAGAGGGAGGTAAAGACGGGATCCTGTCTACGCAATCGCTTCATCTTTCCAGGCATTAGTTCTCGGTGCATCAGTCTGGACTTGGGCATCAGTGTCCGGAGTCACCTCTGAAGAAACAGTAGTATCAGACCCACCAGGAGCTGCCACAAGTGTATCCGCCAAAAAGTTCCACACAGCTGCATAGAATCCCCAGGCCCATAAAGGAATAGAGAGGTCTCGAGGAGTAGTCTCCCTGCCGGAAATGTCCCCTTGCCCTTGCCTTTGTTTCCGGGTGAGGGTTCTTGCTTGCCCTTCTTGGGAGGATTTGACCTCCCTTCATTTATTTTGAAATTATGTGCTCTTATCTTTCGGGGTGGCATGATTCTCCCAGCAACTTTTGATCTAGCCATGTATGCAAAGCATCGAGACAAAGTTAGAAAATATTCAAACAAAAGCACAGAAATAAAGTTGCAGACAGACTCGCCGAACCGGTCGGAGAGTCACCAAATTGCTTTGGCGAGCTAAATCGGGCTTGCCTAAAGGATTGGATTTAAAGCTATGGCAATTCGGCGATGGGAAGGGCATTTTAGCGAATCGCCAACAGCTTTCAGCGAGCAGGAACTAGTTCGCCAAAAGTTACAGTGCAAAAAGGGTTCAGGGGTGCAGAAAAATGGCGATCAAGAAGACTTTCAGCGAGTCGCCGAGAGCCATCGGTGACCTCAGGTTTCTCGCCGAAAGTTATAGAACCCAACATCAAGTTAAGAATGAAATTAAAGGCGAGATGGGGACATTAGGTGAATTGTCGAATGGTTCGGTGAGCTCGACCCAACTTGACAAAGGACCCAACGTGCCTATTTTCAACCCAACTTCTCGAATTCCACCTCGCAACCCCCAAAAACAAAATCAAAGCATGCACAACTCAAGTTCAAACAAGACCCATAACATACAAGCACAACCCCACAAAATTTAATCTATTTCAATGCACCAAATTACGGGATTTCAACATTCAAAATAATATGGGCAAGATTTTAAAATTAAAAATAAGCATTCAAACATTTTATCCTATCAAAGAGGCCCAGCACATGTCAACACGATAAGATCATTTGTATAAGAGTTCAAAATGTCAAAAACAAAAACTCAAGGTTTGGAACACCAACCTTTAATGCTGATTAAGATAAGATTGAATCGCTAGGCGGCAATGTAATCCAAATTTTGAGCACAAATCAATGACAAACACTTAGAGAATGCAAAAATATAGAGAATAACGTGGAGGTGTGAGTATGTGAAGGTTTAAAGAGAGGGAAGGTGAAGGAGTTTTGAAAAGTATAACCTTTTGCCCTTAAAAACCGTCCAGTTTTCACCCATTCGGCGACGTTAGTTATGCTCACCGAAACACTCAGCGGCACGCCGAGTAGTCACTTACCTCGCCGAGTTTTACAGGACCCTCAATTGATGGTGGGGGTCTAAACGACAGACTAGATCGAGATCGCCGACATGGTTGGCGATTCGCCAATAATTTCCTGGGCTCACCGAGTTTTCAAAACTCCTATTTGAATTTGTCTTGAGTCTAACAGCGGTCTAGGTCGGGGTCGCCGACCTCTTTGGCGATGTGCCGACTGAACCTTTTTCTCACCAATTTCCCTCTTTCCAAACACTTTACACACGTTAACCTGCACAACTAACACACCATTATTCCAAACAAATAAGAAAACTTGGGTTGCCTCCCAAGCAGCGCCTTAGTTAATGTCGCGGCCCGATGTAAGTCCACTTTCAAACCTCATTCTTGGGGTTAGCCATAGTATCACTAGGTAAACCCCCTTGCTGTCTTGGGTTGAGATGAGATGATATATGACCCATTTGGGTCTCCAACTGCTTGATCGACACTGAATGGGAGGTGACGTTTTGGCTAAGGGTAGACACATCTTCTTTCATTTCTTTTAAAATCTTGTTTGACCTTTCAACTTTATTGAGGATATGAGAGAGCATATCCTCAGACCTACCACCTTCCAAATCCTTTGGTTTTTGGCGCTCGTGGGGAAGTACATACCTATCCTTCTCCCCATTCTTCCAATTTGGATTATAGTCCGTCCATTCACGATCTCGATCTTTCCAACCTTCATCCCTAGTCCAACCTCTTTTACCACCCTGCCTCGGGTAGTTTGAACGATAACCACCGCCTTGGTTGGCTAGGAAATTTACCTCTTCATTATACAAGGCTTTAAACTTGGAGTCATCCGGATTAGCACACCCGACACCCATGGCATTGACACTTCGAGCACCCGCTCCCACGATATTTTTAGACAAAATGTCAAGTTGTGTCATGATCTTGGCCATTTTCTGGTCCCTGTTTTGGTCCTTCTCCATTTGTTCCTTAGTTAACTTGAACATGAGAGGGGATTCTTCACGGGTATACCATGCCCTATTTATGATAGTCATGTCATCCAAGAGCTCAGCTTCTATCACATAAGGTTGCTGCATCAAACCTTACGGAGAAAGTCGGTTAGCAATACCCTTATTTACTTAGTAAAGACTCTAATAAAAATACTACAGCAACACCTTATCAGGCAAGCCATGGGTTGGACATTGTAGCACCAACTTCTTGAATCGCAGCCAAGTTTCATGAATTGACTCGCCTTCTAGCCGCTTGAAGCTCTGAATGCTATCCCGAAGAGTCATCATCTTCGATGGAGGGAAAATCGTACTTGAAATGTGGTGACCAATTCCTCTCAAGAAGTGATTGATTCACGTGGCAATTCAGCAAGCCATTTACATGCCTCCCCCATCAGAGAGAATGGGAATAACCTCAACCGGACCGACTCTTGAGAGATGTTCTGAAGGAGAACGGTCCGCATATATCAACGAAGTTTCTAAGATACTGATGAGCCAAACCACTGAAAAGTCCCTTTAGTTGCAAGAGTTGCAACATAGTACTCGTGATGTGGAACACCGTATTCCCTTCGGCTAGAGGCAAGCGAATGGCTCCAATACCTCCCATGAGATGGGGGTCATTAGCATGAGGCTCGTTGACATCGTTTAGGTTTCCGATGTCATCTTGGTGGCCTACTTGGCTTCCATTCACGCTCATACTTCCTATTTTCAACACAAACAATCGAAACAAAACTAAAACTTAAGTAAGTAGAACTATAACTAACAAGAACAAAATTCAACTTAACTACAAATTCTCAAGTAACACCACTCTCCAGAAGGGGTGCCATTTTGGTTGACGTATCCGGATCCTTCATCCAATACTAAGCGTCCACGATCGTTCAATAGTAATATAACCCAACTAGTGAGTTGGGGTCGAGTCCCAATGGAGCGGTTTGTAATCGAGAATCAAGAGAAAACTAAGAACTTCACTCAAGTCAATTATAGCTAAAGGCATATACGAAGAAAAACATATCAAATTAGGGGTGACACAAGTGTCAATTATCGAAAGGGTTTTTTGTAATTTATTATCAAATAAAACAACAACTAAACACAAATATACGAATATGGAGACGGGATTCTTTGGATGTGATAAGAATATGGGCTAAAGTAAACAACCGGGTAATTGCTATTAATAGTAAATCGCTGTAAATTGGTAACTAAGCTAGACTTTTGTGGGGATAAATTTTCTCTCAAACAATTTACCCCAAATCAAATCAATTTCTCTAGAACACCAATCAGCAGCAATTAAGCACAACCTTCGCTTTAGTCCATTCACTCTCTCGAGCTGAATGTGTGGGAGAGGGTTTAGGATTCACTCTCTCAAGTTGAAACCACGACAACCCAATAACCACAGACTATCGATTCAGTAGTTTTGGTTTTAAAACATCTCTCTCGAGCAAGCCAAAAACACGAAGTTAAAATTGTATTTGCAACTACAACCCATTAAATTGAAACACAACTACTGAATGAAATCACCTTTAAACAACAAATGTACTATCAATTAGCAATACTCGACAGTAAATTCAACGCATATTCACATAATCACACCCCAAGAATTGGGGTTTTAGCTAGACATAGTAAAGAGATAGAAATACATACCGAAATGTATTTCCATCAAGCAGGTACGATCACTATTGTCTTTACAAATGTCTAAGATGAAGAATCTTCAACACCCACTTCCAATTTCATAGAAATGGAAATCTTCAAATCTTCAAAGCTAAGGAACAATGTCTCCAAAAACTGAGTTCTAAAACTAAATAATAATGTTTGATATTCTAAAATTGCATAAGATTCTATACTAGGCAAAAAATTTAAACAAGTATTTATAGTTGTCAAAAAGTGTGCTGCGAAGGACCACTAGGCGCAGTAAGTCGGTATCGCCGATCCACTCAGCGATCCGCCCTTTGGTCATGTGTATCGCCATTTTGGGTTTGCCTTCAACATCTTCGCGTTCTGTAACTTTGGGCGATATACCACTGCATCGCAAAACTGTTCGGCGACTTGCCGACTACTCTTTTATCTCACTGACTCAATTTTCTCCTTCAGAACTTGGCACACTGGAACATTAGGCAAGACCATGGCCATTCGGTGACTCGCCTAATGGTTTAGGCGATCCTCAAGTCGTCTTTTCTTTGTTCTTTCAGTTGTCTTGTTACTCTTTGCCCAATAGTGTCCATGTTTTGTCTCTAAATCCAAATACCTGAAACTCAAGGATTTACATCAAATATTGAGAAAAAATATGCATTCGAGGACACTAAATCTATCAAACTAAAGATTTAAAAGAGTCCAAATCGTGGATTCATCAAAGGTATGGTAGTCTTTGATTCGTGGATAGCTTTCTCCCATGAAGTCCTCAAACTCTCAATTTCAAAGTAGGAAATTCTCCAAAAGCTAGGGTTTCACTCCAAGTCATGGATTCTTTCTAAAAACGTTTTCAATGATTTAATTATCTTATATTATGATTGAATTGATGTTTTATGATGGTTTTATGGTAAAATCTCCCATGAATATATGAATTCTCCATAACCCTAATTTACTACTTTGTGATGTGGGTGAATTCTAGTAAGGTGAATACTATGAAGTTGTTCTTGTAGCAATTTAGTTATTTGAATCATGTTACCATCCTTGTCTAATGTAGTAACTCTAGATATATTGGTTGAATGTGATCTATATTCATACATTGCACAAGGAGGCTTTGATGTTACTTATGGTTTGTTTCCATTTTGATATGATGATCAATATATTGAATATGCTTGTATCATATGCTTTTACACTAATTTTCATGATGAACTCTAAACTTGGTAAAGTGAATACATTTCAATTAAATTGTCCTTAGTAGCATGATTTTTAGGATTTTTATGCATGGCTATCATACTTAGTGAATTTTTGTACTAACCCATATTTCTTCTACATTTTTCAACAAAGTGTAGGTTCTGGTGTTTGAGGTGTTCTTCCTTTGATACAAGCCCAAATCGACTATTCTTTAAGCTTGTGGTGAGTCCTCATGGATCCGAGGACGAGTAATATCTTATTGTTTATTTCACTCTATTGTATTAGACTTTCGGATTTCTATTGTAAGGGTTTTGACCCTATTTTTTGAGACTTAGATTGTATTAGATGTCTTTATTAGACAAGTTAGACTTCTGTTTTCCATATATAAAGACTTTTGAACTTAAATGTGTTTTTACTCTTTATTGTTCTTTACTTATGTGATGATATGCTAAGTGGCTTACATGGTTCCCTTAGGGGCATTATGTGACATGTTACGTCTAGGGGTTACCCTTGGGTCGTGACATGTAATGACACCTGGACCCTCGGTCTCTATTTACCGTTTCACATCCCGATTGGAACCTAACCATTCCCAAATCCACTATGCAAACAAATATATCCAACTAACTTACCACATCGCAACCCACCCATATAATCTTATATAATGCACCATCCAGTTATCAATTCAGGATCAATGAACAATTCCACATTCTAAACAACACACACATATGACAAGTCTATGGTCCTCTCATGGAACTCATACCCAAACTGTTAGTGTGCCAGATCGTGACACCCGTTCCAATATATATATGTCGGTACATGACATCCGATCGGCCATGCATTGTTAGTGTGTCGGATCATGACACATGTTCCACTATGTATGTCGGTACGTGACATCTGATCCAATGCAATGTTAGTGTGTCGGTACGTGATACCCAATCCAATTAGCACAAAACAAAAGTACAATCACATCCATAACGTACAATACTCACATCATATAGTCAAGTACTCTAGTTCATGGCATGCATTGTTCATAATCAATTCATTCATTCCCACTTTTAATGCTTCGCATAAACACATGCATACAATATCTCAAAAAGACAATATCAGAATAATTCGACCTCAACCTCACAATAGAAATTAACCCATCTCCTTGCCATAGTTCATTGACTAAGACTTCCTCATACGCCATACTTCTGATGTAACCCCTAGGCTACAAATACAACCATTCTCTTTTTGGTGCACGATAGCCTACGCATGAATTCTACTGTCAAGGTAAATATATCATGCAGTGAATAACAGATTCATAACTACTCAATTAATAAAACCTAGCCAACCTAGGCACCAAGCATTCGCAGAGAGATTGTAGATAAATTTCTGGTTTTCGGACGACGAGACAAAGAATTTTGATTGAAGATCCGCAAGCTATCGCCATACCCGCGCTAGAAATGTCTTTCTCCTTCTTTCCCAAGCTTAGAGCAGATTTTGGAGGGTTTCTGGGTGATCCACGCCTCTTTTAGGTGTTTTAAGAAAACGGAGAAAATTAAACTTCATGTTATTTATATTTTGTCTCGCCTATCATGCTTTGGCGGCTACTTATCCCGTTGTGGCGCTGCCACCCTAGCAACATCTAGCTCGCCCTGGCGGGACAGTGGCCTCAGTATTTTCCCAGTGTTTCGCTCTTCCTAAATAACGACGGTTCGGGTCGTTACAATTATGCCTATGTCGGAGATTATGCCTATGACTGTGATGTTGTCTTTTATGTTAATAGTTTATGTTTTATGGCATATGTCTTATGTTGACTAACCTTTATGTTATCATCTTATGATCTTATGTTAGCTATCATATTTAGTACATTTTGTACTAACGCTTACTCTTTCTTACCTTCTTATCAAATGTAAGTTTTAGCAATATTGAGTTCCAATTTAGTGGCTAGGTTTCTAGTAGAGCAAGGAGTTGAAGACTTGGTGAGTCCTCATAGCATCGAGGATGTGATCACCTTTCTTTTATGTCTTTATTTTATGTTTTAGACTTTTGTATCGGCTGCGTCCCAAAGATTTATTCAAGTTGTTTTAGATGGTTTGAGACAAAGTGTTAAAGTCCCCCGCTTGGTTTTATAAAAAACTTTGATTGTATGCATGGAAAAAGTTTTAAAATTTATGCATCATTTCTACTGCTCTATGCTATGATATGCTAAGGGGCTTGTACGAGGCCTCTCGGGGTCTTGTACGCCTTGTTACATGTAGGGTGTACCCCTGGGTCGTGACATCTTAATTCTTCGAATACCTGAAATTTAATAATATTCAAATAATATAATACACCTAATATTCAATTACCTATCTTAATATATCAAACTATGAATAATAATTTGATAACCAATAAAAATAATGCAAAATCGACATTAATTAATTATGCACCATTACTGTCAACTACGAAAATTCTCATTAACTTGATTAAAAATTGATTTACTAATCTATCTTCATCACATCATCATTGCCTTATGATTTTCCCTAAAATCATTTGCTCGTAATTCATTCATAATTTGACACGTCAACTAGTAACAATCACGTGCACAACAACATCGATTCATTTTGATTCTTACCGATGATATAATATTATTTTCCTTTAAGAACACTACACAATTTGTTCATATCCTAGCAGCATATAATATGTATAATGGACTTAAATTTTGAAGTTCTCACCTGAAAGTCGTCATCACGCTGCAGGTAAGTTCTGAACCCTTTTCTTTTCCTTTCTAAAATAAACTCTACTAACTTATTTTAATATATACATGGGCCAAATAGTATAGGGTCCTAAAATAAATTATGAACTTGGCCCATTAATCACTTACTAAAATTAATTATTTTAAAATTTTTGGAATACCTGACTTACAAGTCTAACTTTGAGAATTTTATTGTAATATTGCTAGTGTTTGGAAATATTGATTTTGAATTAATGTTTGGTAGTATTATATTTTTAGTCTTTTTCAAAAATGTCTTAGATATTTATGGAAAAAATATCTTAATAACTATATATTTGTCTATGTTATTTATAAGAGTTTATAGTTTATTTATAATTTAGTGGAGATTGTCAGACCAGTTATATTAAAGAAATATTATTTTATGAGGTAGGATTTATTCAAAATAATTTTCTATTAATTTTAATATATTTAAAAATTTATATGTATTTTACCACGAACTTATGCAATACCTGAATACTTATATAAGGGGATAAAAACTAATTAAGTTGACACCACCACTTCCACGTGGAAGTGGTGGAATAGTGTAGCACATATATGTTTCATCCTTTAAGATAGTGGTTAATTGAAGGTTATTCTAATTTTTACAATCCCACATCTACAATTTATGAAATCTTCCTTTCATTTTTTATTGCACCTTCAGAAACTAATTTCCTATATAAAATAACATGCAACCTTAATGTGCAAATAGATAACTTTCATCAAATTAACATCAAGTTTGTCGTAGATTTAATATAGGAGTTATCCATTAAGGAAGTACGGTGTGTGCTATACAAATATACACAAAGATTCGTACACGAGTTTTCAATAATTTTCTCCATTTCTTTTCCCTTAACAAAGCCAAGTTTAAGTGTGCTGCTAGCTAAGAAGATTAGATAGTCGTTGAAGTGGCTATTTAAAGAGAGGAAAATGTTTTACAATGATGCTTCATAAATAAAATTATGTACTGGTGTTGAAGAAGATTTTGGTAGGAAAATAATTTCAACTCGTTATTCGATCACCGAAGGGAAATTAAATATCTATAGCAAGCTATTCAAGCCTATATTCAAGGTATGTTAAGGCAAAACTCTTGTTTTTATATCGCACAAATCCTTAAAATTGTAAATCATTGAATGAGTAGTTTTTACTATTCTATTTCTAGGAAGACCCTCCGTGAAGGGCATTGGGATGTCGACTGATCTTATTTCTTGATTTTATCGTATCATTATCATATTTGTACTATTTGAAGTATACTTGACCGTTAAAGTTATTTTCCGTAGAGTTTCTTATTCCTTATATCTAGTAGCGAGCTAGTGTCCTAAGAATGAGACTAGATTGATGAAGATTTATTATGTTGTATCTATGGGTAGTTAAACCGTTCTTTCTCGTGAGATTTTTTTTTACGAAAATGTTGTTTGAAAACCATACTCATACTAGACCTGGTACCTTTTTTTTTTTTGGTTTTATACTTGTCAAACAATCTTGTTTCTAAACAAGCTCACACCATTACCAACTTGGAGTCTTCGATAGTAAATCTAGGCAGGCATGCCAGTATCCTTTTGAGTTCCAAAAAGATTAATTTTCTAAGCTGAAGTTCAGTCAAAACCTTCGAGTCTATTATGAGTCTATAGGCCTAAATCGCCATTATTTATTACTATTACTATTATTACTAGTACTATTATGATTATTGTTGTTGTTGTTGTTGCTGCTTTATATAGATGATATTCTTGTTTTTTCCAAAAATGTGGAAACTCATTTTAAACAGCTCGATCTGTTTAAAAAGATGATGTTGGTGCTGGTGCTGGTTTATATAGATGCTATTCTTGTATTTTACAAAAATGTGGAAACTCATTTTAAACACCTTGATCTGTTTAAAAAGATTATTATCCAAAATGGCATGGTAATATCCAGCCCCAAAGTGGCTTTGTTTCAAACAAATCTACGATTTTTGGGTCATAATATTGAAAGGGCTAATAACTATAGATGATATTCTTGTAGTTTCCAAAAATGTGGAAACTCATTTTAAACACCTTGATTTGTTTAAAAAGATTATTATCCAAAAAGGCTTGGTAATATCCAGCCCCAAAATGGCTTTGTTTCAAACAAATGTTAGAATTTTGGATCATAATATTGGAAGGGGTAATAACTATTACTATTACTATTACTATTATTATTATCAAGGCCTGAAACGACCCCAAAAATGCCCGAAAATGTGCTGCGGAAACACCTAGAATTGTAATTTTCATATATCTCAAAATCTGTGCATGATTTTGGAAATTCGACTTCATATTCTTATTCAGGGGGTCAAATTGAGTGGGGAATGGGTCTAACCCGAATTTTAGAGCAACCGTATCAAAATTCAAAAATCACAAAAAATGCGATTTGGAGGGTCAACTTTAAAGAGGCATATCTCTTAGCACACAAGGAACTGGAAGGGACACTAACTATTAAATTAAATCCCTTTGAGTTATCTTTCTAACGCACTTGGTTTCACCTCATTCCGAGTTAGGATGAGGGAGTTATGACCATTTTCGTAAAACCTGTCTGTGCAGATTTGCAATTTTCAGTAAGCTATTTTTTTTAAAGCCTCATTTTTTTGACTAAGTGTTGGGGCGTTTTTTTTATAAAGAGGGGATATGTCCCATACTTAGTCATATTTTTTTTCTAACTTCAAAACACTTAAAAACACTCTCTAATCCCCCTCCAAAATTCCACCAAGATCTTCAAACAAATTCAAACATCTCAAGCTCTAATTCCGGATTCAAGACTCAATCTCAAGTTTCAATTCTCCATTCCAATCTTCATCAAGGATTCTCCAAAGTTGAGGTATGTGGGTTTGATTGTGGAAACCTTCCTTTCCACAAGTCCAACCATTTAT
>JAJOOI010022303.1:0-10244 GCA_029582585.1 Solanum bukasovii
CCTTTGATTATGCTTATTGCTTATGGTCATTTTAATTGCTTCCGCGACCAAGGATGTGTAATGATACGCTATGAGGCTTGTTTGGGGTTCCTTCGGGTTCCCTATTCGCCGGTCACGTCTAGGCCCTAGGCTTGGGTCGTGACATCTACTTTCAAATTTCTGAGGTGTTACAATATCTCTCCCTTGGGTACATTCATCCTTAAATGGGACTCAAGCTAGAAAGAATAGAGTAGGAGAGAAACAACTAACCCAACATAAATGCAAATCTCATCATAATGCACATAAACAAGAAGAAATCACCCTAAGCTAAATCATAACACAAAAATCAATTTTTTTATGGACATGCAAGAATATGACTACACGAGAATGACTAAAATGCACCAATATGAAAGAATGAACCATCAGGAACTAATACCCCAGGCTAGAATAGTAGCGGAGGAAAAGATATGAGTTTATTAGGACATCATATCGGCTTCAGCTTCCCAAGTAGCAACCTCAACTAATTGATTCCTCCATAAAACTTTCATGGAAAGAACTTCTTTATTTCTCACCTTGTAAACTTGTCGGTCTAAGATCTTAACAGGAACTTCTTCGTATGATAAACTTTCCTTATAAACTACCAAAGTTACTAAAGGTGATAGACTTTCCTTAACTGCCAAAGTTTGCAAAGGTATGATTGAAGTTTGATTTCCAACATACTTTTTCAACAAGGAGACATGGAATATCAGATGTACCAATGTTAAAGCATTAGGTAACTCTAATTCATAAGAAACCTTGCCAATACACCTCAAAATCTGGTATGAGCCCATATATCGGGCACTAAGCTTTCCCTTCTTTCTAAATCTCATTATACCTTCCTGCGTGAGATTTTCAATTAAACCTAATCGTCAATCTCAAATTCAAGCTCTCTTCTTCTTACATTGAACTAAGACTTTTATCAACTTTGAGCCATTTTCAACCCGTCACGAATAAGTTGAGATTTTTCCGTAGCCTCATGTACAACCTCTCTATGAAAGCAACCTCATTGGCTTCAGACCAACCTATAGGAGACTTATATACCTCCTACCATAGAGAGCCTCAAATGGTGCCATCCTAATACTAGAATGATAGTTATTATTATAAGCCAACTCAACAAAAGACAAATGATCATCCCAATTACCCTTGGAATCAATAACACAAGCTCTCAACATATCTTCCAAAATCTAAATAGTACGCTCGGCTTGTCCATCGTTCTAAAGATGAAAATCTATACTAAGATTCATTTGGGTACCAAGAAATTTATAAAACAACCTCCAAAACTAAGATGTAAAATGAGTACCAGGATTAGAATGGACTAAGTCACTCCATTCAACCCCACCATTTATCGAATATAAGGCTTGGCATGCTTCTCCGCTGAAAACAAAATCTTTACTTGAAGAAAGTGAGCCGAGTTTGTCATTTGATCCATAATAACCCAAATCGAGTCAAAATGACAATGAATACGAGGTAAACCTGTAATAAAGTCCATATTCAACTCTTCCCACTTCCAAGTAGGAATAATAATGTCTTAAGTGAAACCACTGGGTTTCTGATGCTCAACTTTCCCTTGTTGATAATTCATACATTTAGCCACAAATTCCATAATGTCCTCTTCATCCCAAACCACCAATACACTTCCTGCAAGTCATAGTACATCTTGGTGGCTCCTGGGTGAATTAAATATCGAGAACTGTGAGCTTCTATAAAAAGAAGATTTCTCAACTCATTTACATTGGGAACACATAACCAACCTTGATATAAAAGGACACCATCTTCCTCTTGGGAGAAAGCTTCAATGAATTTTTGAGAAACCAACTTCTTCAAATCAACTATAATCGGATCAAGATCTTGCTTATCCTTCACATCTAATATAAGAGATGATTTTGAACCATTCTGAATAATCACACCACCTTCACTAGAATCATCAAACTTAGCACCCAATCAGGTGTCACGACCCAGGGGTACCCCCTAGATGTAACAAGGCGTATAAGACCCAGAGAGGCCTCATACAAGCCCCTTAGCATATCATAACATAAAGTAATAGAAAATGGTGCGAAAAATTTAAAACATTTTCAATAATATCAAAGTCTTTCATAAAATGAAACGGAAGTCTTTAACACTTGTCTCAAACAATCTAGTACTTTGAAGTCTTAGGGACACAACCCATATAATAGTTCTAAAACATAAAAGAAATACATAAATGAAAGGTGGTCGAATCCTCTATGCTATGAGGACTCACCAAATCTTCACTTACTTGCTCTACTAAGATCCTAGCCATGAGGATAGAAGTCAATATCGCGGACCCTACATTTGATAAGAATGTAGGCAAAACTATGCGTTAGTACAAGAATGTACTAAATATGATGGCTAGCATAAATCATCAACATAAGCATAACATAGGCATTAGTCAACATAAGGCATATATCTTAATCATAATAGATAATTAACATAAGTCATAAGCATATTCAATGCACATAAATCATCATACTATAAGAGGAATACTTCTCAAGTAACCTCATCTTGTTCTTACTCAATATATAGGTCATCCACCTCTATTCATACATGTCAAGGAAATCAACTCAATTAACATTCCAAGCTAAGCTAACATCATACAAGTAATCTCATTTTGAAACATACTTACTATACTTCCTTGAAGTATTCTTGATTCATCACAAACATACTACTTTGATTAGGGATTAGTCCCTCATTAGCTATTCTTACTATTCATGGAAAAGTACCTCTCTTCTAGTCCAAGACAAATCATTACTCATGAACGGTTACGATTTACCAATTTAAGGATACCAAGGAAAAGCACCTCATTATGCTAGACCAAGCTAACATGGGAAGCATCCTCTCATGCAAGTCCAAGCTACTCAAAGAAGGATATTATTGCCCAATCCAAGCTATCATGAAATGGTGTGGCCTCACCGAGTCAAGCTATCATGCGAGCATACTTTCATGCTAGATCAAGCTAACCTTTGGAAGGGTACGATTTATCAATCCAAGGATATCCACGAGTTCTACTATTTCAAGCTACCATACATGGTCTTGTCTTACTAAGTCAAGCTATTCATGAAGGGATCTCATATCACAACTTCAATATATTATAGTTCATACATGCTTTGATTCATTTTAGGTGAGAAAACCTTTCAACCTAGAATCATTCAATGTGAGAAAATCTTTCACATTATACATTCATACATACATAAAGTAGATCATGTAGGTAAAGTCCTTCCACAACAATTCTATCTACTAGTCTACCATCATCATATATAAGCTTCAGTGTCAAAGCCTAATCATTCATAATTCATCATATTAGCTTTACTCTCAAATCCCTAGCAATCAACATTCAGAACTACAAGCCTTACTCTCAAAGCAATACTTCTCATGATCATCACATATGCCTAGATCTCAAGACATTCTAATCACATGCTTCATTCTTAAGCAATTCGAATCATATCTCAACACATAGGATTAATCTCAAGCATTAATTAATCATAATTCATCTTGTATGTTTTAATCTAATTCAATTCATGTCTATATGCTTGTCACGACCCAGGGGTACACCCTAGATGTAACATGGCGTACTCGACACCGAAGGGGTCTCATACAAGCCCTTAGCATGTCATAACATAAGATAAAAGAAATGATGCGGAAATTTTTAAAACTTTATCCATAAAATTGAAGTCTTTTATAAAAGCAAGCGGAAGTCTAGACTTGTCTCGATTAGCCATATAATACAATCTTTGAATCAAATAGGGACATAACCCTTACAACATAGTCCGAAATGAAATAACTAGAAAGAAACTACTAAATGAAGATATCCGTCCTCGAATCATGAGGATTCACCAACTAGCAAGGAGAATGATCAATTCCAAGCTCTAGCCACGAGGAGAATCAAATTGAGTGGCAATCCCTACACTTGGGAAAAAATGTAGAAAATATGGGTTAGTACAAAAAATGCACTAAGTATGATAGCCATGCATAAAAACCTTGAAAACAGGCTAAAAAGGACATTTTAGTTGAAAAGCATGCACTTTACCAAGTTTGAGAATCATCATGCACTTTAGTATAAAAGCATAAGTCATAAGATTATTCAACATATATAGATCATCATAGCATAATAGAACCATCTCATAAGTAACCCTAAGTTATACTTGTGCAATGCATAGATAAGATCCCATAATCCCATCTACACTAAGTACCACTTTTAGGCCACCATAATCATACTTACCATTCTTTGATCTCATATTTAGTTAATACTCATAGAAAAGGAAACCTTCACATTTACTAAGTCATATCAAGGAGAGCAACTCATAGCAACAATCCACATTAAGCATACTTCATTTCATAAATCATCATAATATAAAGGGGACACATAATAACTACTCTCAAAGCCTACTTGAGCAATGCATAGATGAAGTCCCATACCCCCACCCACACTAAGTAGTGCATTCTTGAGAAGCCATAGTTCATAATCATTCATTGTGGGGGTAAGCCTTAACCGACATAGACCATGTGAGCAAATCATGGAATCCAGTGTTACCCACACCGAAAAAGGTGTCCTACTTGCCTAAGGTAGAACCATAAATTTAGCTTTTAGGTGGATCCACTAGTTAAAGACCTATAAGGGCACATAGTTATGGGATAAGGAGATTGTTACTAGATACCCTGCCTCAATTCATGTATGGGCATCCATCTCAAGAGATTGCTACTAGAAACCCCGCCTCAACTCACGTGAGAGCTTCTATCTCATATCAATATCCACTCAGTGCTTAGAATTATTCCCCATGGAGTACTTAACATTTCATTAGTTGAGTTCATTATTATGGAAGAATGCATCAACACTCAATCCAATCATCATTCATAAGATAGCTTCTAGATTCAATAGGTGAGAATAGCCTTTCAACCTAAGAATCCCCATATTATGAGTAAACCTTTCACGACATGTCATCATCATTCATAAGTGTATAATTGAGAATAACCTTTCAATCAACACATCATCGTTATCATAATCATAGAAACTTCATTGATACTTCATTCATAAGTGTGCATGAGAGAATAGCCTTTTAACAACACCATCATTACATCATAGTCATAATCACTTTATTCTCAAAGTATTCATAAAGCATGTACATAAATATTATGATCATACATAATTCTCATAATTTTCCCTTGTCATGACTCGATCCTACACCCCGGACGTGACACGGAGTACAAGACTCCGAAGAGCCTCATACAAGCCTCCTAGCATTTATAACATAAGACATATAAAAAATAATACAGAATTTAAACTCTTTTAAATCATGCAATCAAAAACTTTATTTAAAACAACGGAAGTCTACTTGTCTCACATGGCCTCTAATACATCTTCAATCAAAGCTAGGGTCACGACCCTTACAATAGAAAGTCTAAAAAGAGTCTAGTACAATGAAAGACAAGAAACAACAATTTTAGCACTTGTCCTCGAATCCATGAGGACATACCACAAGCTTTGGAAGGAATCAATCCAAGCTTTGAACTAGAAGGAATCACCTCAAATCCCGAAACCTACACTTTGTAGAAAAATAGAAGAAATATGGGTTAGCACACAAAAATTTACTAAGTATGATAGCCATGCAAAAACCATGCTTAAAAATGACATTTTGGTTGAAAACCATGCATTATGCCAATTTTGAGAAACATCATGAACTTTAGTAAAAAAAGGCATAACATACAAACATATTCAACATGTAAGCCATCACAACACATAAGAACCAACATCTAAGTAACCTTAAGTTATATTTGTGCAATGTATGAATGGCATCCCATAATACCATTCATACTAAGTACCACTTTGAGGCCACCATAACATGCTTACCATTCTTCATTCTCATCTTTAGTTTATAATCATAGATAAGGAACATTGACATTTCATAAGTCATGACAAGGAAAGTAACTCATAATAACATTTCCAAGTTAAGCATTCAGCATTGCATTAAGCATTTAAGTCAACATTCTCATTAGCTTCATTAAGAGCACATTCATTTCATTACACATTAAGACATTGGAGAATCACACCATAGCCCTCTCAAAGCCTACTCGTGCAATGCATGAATGTCATCCCATACTACCACCCACACTTCATAGAACCTCTTGAGTAACAATAGCACGTATCTCACATGATGGGAATAAGCATTAACCGACATAGACCATGTGAGCTTAACATGGAATTTGGTGTCTGTCCCACACCGTAAAGGGTTGGTCTACTTGCCTAAGGTAGAACCGGTAACATTTTAGCTTAGGTAGATCCACTAGCTAATAACCTATGTGGGAACATAGTTATGGGATAAGAAGGATGTTCATTGAAACCCGACCTAAACATGGGGAGAGCTTCCATCTTACCATATCCACTCGATACTAAGCTTGCATTCCCATAGAGTAGTTCATTCACATTAACATTATTGTACTTGAGAGGTCTACCAACATTAGGTCTATCGACCCAAAGTACATTACACATGAAAGGGACAACACCATTAGGTCTACCAATTCAAGGTACATTATTAGGATAGCTCATTGAATCCTCAAGAAAGGGACACCACCATTAGGTCCACTGATTAAAGGTTCATCATTTCACACATGAAAGGGCTACCACCATTAGGTCTACTGATTCAAGGTTTATCATTACATTCATTCATAGACTCCTCATGAAAGGGCTACCAATATTAGGTCTACTGATTCAAGACAAAGCCTTAAAATACTTCATTAATCATTTATGAAAGGGTTACCAACATTAGGTCTACCGATTCAAGGTTCATTAAGTCAAGATACATTAGTAACACAGGAAGAGGATGCCCTAAGCCTACCAATTCAAGGTACTTCAGTCAAGATCACTTTCATTTAAACAAGAAGAGGATGCCCTAAGCCTACCAATTCAAGATGTAACATTACATTGAAGAAACTTTTCACATTCTATTATCATCATTCATAAGTGTATAATTGAGAATAACCTTTCAATAATAAGATAATTGCATTATAGACATGATCACATTACTTACATTAATATCACTGATGAGTCCACGCTTTGGACTCTTTTAGGGATTTATTTTGATAGATTTAGTGTCCTCAAATGCATATTTTGTCTCAATAACTGATGAAAATCCTTGAGTTTCAGGTATTTGGAATTTGAGACAAAGCATGGACACTATTGGGAACAAAGGAGCAAGACAGGTGAAAACAAAGAAGAAAAGACGGCCTGAGGATTGCCTAAGTCATTAGGCGAGTCGCTGAATGGCCATGATCACGCCTAATGTTCCAGTGTGCCAAGCTCTAAAGGAGAAATCGAGTCGGTGAGAAAAAGGAGCAGTCGGCGAGTTGCCGAACAATTCCGCGATGCAGTACTTCATCGCCCAATGTTACAGAACTTGAAGTTGCTGAAGGACAATGCAGAAAGGCGATGAACCAGACCAAAGGGCGGATCGCCGAGTGGATCGGCAATCACAACTAACTGCACCGAGTGGTACTTCGCAGCACACTTTTTGACAACTATAAATATTTGTTTAAATTCTTAGCTCATTATTAGATTTTGAATGAGATTTTGTATGCAATCAGTATCAAACATTATTTTCAATTTTTAGAACTGAGAGTTTTGGAGACTTTGTTCCTTAGCTTTGAAGATTTGAAGATTT
The DNA here is from genome assembly GCA_029582585.1 of Solanum bukasovii. Lineage (NCBI taxonomy): Eukaryota > Viridiplantae > Streptophyta > Magnoliopsida > Solanales > Solanaceae > Solanum > Solanum bukasovii. The sequence goes on from JAJOOI010022303.1 coordinate 7,686, forward strand.
CTATTTCTAAGCAATTGGAATTGGGTATTGAAGATCCTTCATCTTTGACGTGTGTAAAAACAATATCTATCGTACCCATTTGATGGAAACACTTTTCGGTATCGATTTCTATCTCTTTACTATGTCTAGCTAAAACCCCAATTCTTAGAATGTGAATATGTGAATATGGGTTGAATTTACTACTGGTATTGCTAATAGATAGTTAATTTGCTGTTTAATGGTGATTTCGTTCAGTAGTTGTGTTTGAATTTAATGGGGTTGTAGTTGCAAATACAATTTTATCTTCGTGTTTTTGACTTTCTCGAGAGAGAGGTTTTAAAACCAAAACTATTGAATCGATAGTCTGTGGTTATTGCGTTGTCATGGGTTCAGCTCGAGAGAGTGAACCCTAAACCCTCTCCCACACATTTAGCTCAAGAGAGTGAATGGAGTAAGGCGAAGGTTGTGCTTCATTGCTGCTTATCGGTGTTCGAGAGAAACCGATTTGATGCGGGGTAAATTATTCGAAAGAAGATTTACCCCCACTAAAGTCTAGCTTAGTTACCAATTTACAGCAAGTTACTATCAATAGCATTTACCCAGTTGTTTATTTTAGCCCATATTCGTATTACATCCCAAGAATCCCGTCTCCATATTTGCATTTTCGGTTTTAGTTGTCATTTTAGTTGATAATTGATTACATAACCCCCTTCGATAATTGACACTTGTGTCACCCTTTAAATTTGATATGTTGGCGGTAGTCAATACACATTCTAAGGGACCCATCCTTCTTTTTAACAAACAATACCGGAGCACCCCATGGAGAGATACTCGGTTGAATAAAGCCTTTGTCTAAAAAATCCTTGAGTTGCTCCTTCAATTCTTTCAACTCGGCCGGAGCCCATTTATAAGGAGGAATGGAGATAAGTTGCGTATCCGGCATGAGATCAATGCCAAAATATATTTCCCGTTCGGGAGGAATTTCCAGCAAGTCATCGAGAAAGACTTCCGGAAACTCACTCACCAAGGGGACCGACTCTAAGGAAGGGGTTTCAGACTCAACATCCATAACCCTAACAATATGGTAAATACACCCCTTGGAGATCATTTTCCTAGCTTTTAGAGAAGAAACAAATTGACCTCTAGGGATAGAATTTCCCCCCTTCCACTCTAAAGTAGACTAATTTGGAAATTTAAACTTTACTACCCGAGTCCTACAATCAATAGAGGCATAACATGCATGCAACCAATCCATACCCAAAATCACATCAAAATCTAACATGTATAACTCCACTAAATCCACCAAGGTAACTTGATAGGATGAAGAAATAGGACAATTCCTATAGACTCTTTTTTCTTCTACCGAGTCACCAACTGGGGTAGAAACTAAAAATGGTTCTTCTAACACATCAGGGAGTATTTCAAATTTCATAGCCACAAAAGGTGTAACAAACGACTAAGTGGCACCGGGGTCTAACAATGTATAAAATCAATGGAAAAGACTTGTAAAATACCAGTCACAACATCCGGGGAGCTCTCTTGATCACCTCAGGATTGAAGAGCATAAAAGTGGTTTTTCTTGGGAGTATCAGAATTTGAGCCATTAGGAGGGACTTGCTTTCCCTCTCTCCCTTGAACCTTTAGCATGGGACAATCTCTCATTACATGTCCGCTCTTCCCACAATTATAGCAACCATTCATTCCAACTAGGCACTTACCACTATGCTTCTTGCCACATTTTGCACTATTAGGTCTATCAACATAAGAACCACCACTATTACCTCATAGTGGCTTAGGGTTAGACACCCTATCTTTGTTGACCCTTGGAGCACTAGATGAGCCTTGGTTGGAAAACCTTCTTTTGAACCTTGGTCTACCTTGACTCTCAAATTTACCCTTGGAAGAACTCACATCATCGGTCCTTGCCTTCTTCACTTCCCTATTCACTTGCTTGAGCTTTTGTTCCTCAACTTGTTTGGCATGAACCATAAGACCTGAAATATTCATACTTGGGATGGGCATTGCCGGACGACATTCATTGACTACCAAATCGGATATCCCCATAACAAATTTGTTCATCTTGTCCCTAGAGTCTGCTGTTTTATAATGTTATTATCCTTTGAAACTGAATACTGCAACTCATAATTATAATTGATAAGCGATTTAGAAAAAAATTAAACTTTTAAAATAAAGATTAAGCAGGGAAAGGGGGGATATGACTTAGGAAGAGAGAGAAGATAAAGCACACACATTTCTTAACTGATATTGAGCCACCTCTTTTTTCTAATTAGAAATGAAAAATAACATTCATGAGAAAATTCTAGCAGAATACTTAATCTTAAATGATAATCAATAATTATTTTTAATCTTGAAGCGCCAGAAGGAAAAATATTCCTAGTATTTAATAATCAGTCAAGGTATTTAATTTTGATATGTTCCATTTTTTTAATAAACAAATAAGAAAGCACCTTGTCCTTTTTCCCCCCAAAGTTATGGTGTCATTGTTGCTCGGACTCTTCAAATTGTCAATGGGTGCAAATCATATTCTTCAAAAGTTATATATTTTTGGAGAATTCGACA
>JAJOOI010022304.1:0-20283 GCA_029582585.1 Solanum bukasovii
AATCATTTCATTAAGGGTAAAAAAGACATTTTATAGGCAAATTGTTACTTAAAATAGAAATGTGTCATTCTTTTTGGGACTGACTAAAAAGGAAAGTAAGTCATATAAATTGGGACAGAGGGAGTATTAAACTCTGCAATCATGAAAAATTAATTTCTCACTAAACTTCGATTTTTTGATGTAATAATTGAAATTCCTTCACTTTTTACTAAGGTCTTTGGGTTCGAGTTTTGAAGGGAAAAAAATTAGTCGTAAGAGTTTCACCTTCTTTAGTGGGCTTATCCGACATGATACTAGATTTCACGTACCAAATTATTTTTTAGAAAAAGCACCCAAGTTGTAAACATGGTCAATTTTAGGAAAATACTTGGTCTCCAAGTACATGGACCAAAGTCTAACCAAATGATGACAATATTCTCACAGTTCCCTTGCCTTCCAAGTAGGCAACGGGTAGTATAAATAAATAGAATTGAAACAATAATTTCACAAACAACTATTAATATTAGTAACTAGTAATTTCACTTTGTTGAAAACACAGAGCACCCATGGCACAAGTTGCTGAAATTCATGTCATGCAAAAACTTCATAAGGAGAAGATGAAAACGACAACGAAAATCAAAACGACTAACAAGAAATTGGTTGGTGAGGAAAATAACAAGACTTGTAGTTCTGGGAAATGTTGTTCTTGGTTAGGGAAGAAAGTTAGTTGTGTTACTGGACAATTGCTTAGTTGTGCAAGGAGAAAACCTGTAATATGTGATTATAAAGATACTACATAATAGTAAAAAATGACTATGTAATGATTTTCTACTAGTGTAATTGTTTGATTGTTAAAGTGATCCTTAATTTTAATTTTTGAATGAACAAAATTCATTTTCTTGTTAAACTCACAATTGTAACATGTTATAGAAGCCAATTTTGTCTAGTCTAGAGTTTCACTTTAACTCAGTACTTTGCTTTTATATACTTGTCTTACTTCGAGTTAGGCATATATATAATATATATAAATATTACATTCAAACTTGACGTCATAAGTTAGCAAGTACACACTTTAACTTTGAGAGGGAACATCTAGACTCGACTCCCCACCTCGCCGCGACCCTGACCCCTACCTCGACCTGGGAACCGACTCTCATTACCGATAACCAATCCTGACTTGGCGGCTCCAATCCGAGACCATACCATCGACCTCAACCTGAAACTTGAGACTCAATTCTTGGCCTCGACCCAAGACTTGACTCTTGGTCCCGACCCCAACTTCTGAACTCGACTTTTGACCCTAACTAGGGACCCAACTCTCAATTCCGACCCTGATCCTATATCTGACTCCCAACCCCAACCCACGACTTGAGAGCTAAAATATGACCTCAATCTAGGATCCGATTCCTTATTCCAACACCGACACGGGACGCCCCGACTCTGAGCCCTAAGTTAGGACCTGGAATTGGACACAACTATCCATCTCGACCCGAAAACCGACTCCTGACCCCAACTTGGTTCCCGATTGCAGACTGTGATAGAGGACCTGACACCCAAACGGCCCCTGATTTCTGAATCTCAACTCCAGGATCCGACCCCGCGTCTCAACTCCAAACCCTGAATCTCGACCCCAGGGCCCACCTTGGCTCAGAAAATATTTTTAAAATGTTTCCATAATCTTGTGGGGTCATTTCATAATCTTGATGGTGCACCAGTAGTACCACAAGTGTTTACTATTATATTATTCAAAATGCACACATCATTAGTGGTCCTAACCAAAAGAATTAATCCTTAGTCAAACGTTACTTCGCCTCCAAGGTCGTCAAAAAAATTGTCTAAGTGTTCTTATTTTTTGGTTAATAATATTATTAAACTCTGCAATCATGAAAAATTAATTTCTCACTAAACTTCGATTTTTTGATGTAATAATTGAAATTCCTTCACTTTTTACTAAGGTCTTTGGGTTCGAGTTTTGAAGGGAAAAAAATTAGTCGTAAGAGTTTCACCTTCTTTAGTGGGCTTATCCGACATGATACTAGATTTCACGTACCAAATTATTTTTTAGAAAAAGCACCCAAGTTGTAAACATGGTCAATTTTAGGAAAATACTTGGTCTCCAAGTACATGGACCAAAGTCTAACCAAATGATGACAATATTCTCACAGTTCCCTTGCTTTCCAAGTAGGCAACGGGTAGTATAAATAATTTCACAAACAACTATTAATATTAGTAACTAGTAATTTCACTTTGTTGAAAACACAGAGCACCCATGGCACAAGTTGCTGAAATTCATGTCATGCAAAAACTTCATAAGGAGAAGATGAAAACGACATCGAAAATCAAAACGACTAACAAGAAATTGGTTGGTGAGGAAAATAACAAGACTTGTAGTTCTGGGAAATGTTGTTCTTGGTTAGGGAAGAAAGTTAGTTGTGTTATTAGACAATTGCTTAGTAGTGCAAGGAGCAAACCTGTAATTTGTGATATTTATAAAGATAGTACATAATAGTCAAAAATGACTATGTTATGATTTTCTACTAGTGTAATTGTTTGATTGTAAAGTGATGCTTATTTTTTATTTTTGAATAAACATAATTCATTTTCTTGTCAAACTCACAATTGTAACATGCTATAGAAGTCAATTTTGTCTAGTCTAGAGTCTCACTTTAACTCAGTACTTTCCTTTTATATATTTGTCTTATTTCGAGGTAGGCATAATACCTCATGAGTTAGCAAAGCATGCACTTCAACTTTGAGAGAACATCTAGACCCGACTCCCCACCTCGTCGTGACAATGACCCGACCTCGACCTCGACCTCGACCTGGAAACCAACTCTCATTACCGATACACAAACCTGACCCGGTGGCTCCAATCGAGAGCATACCATCGACCTCAACCTGAGACTTGAGACTCAATTTTTTACCTCAACCCAAGACTCGACTCTTGATCCCGACCCCGACTTCTGAACTCGACTCTTGACCCTGACTAGGGACCCAACTCTCAATTCCAACCCCGATTCTAGATCTGACTCCCAACCCCAACCCGAGACTTGAGACCTAAAATCTGACCTTAATCAAGGACCCGATTCCTGATTCTGACACCTACTCGGGATGCCTTGACTCTAAACCCTAATTTAGGATCTGGACCTGGGACACAACTGTCCATCCCAACCCGAGAACCGACTCATGACCCCAATTTGAGTCCCGACTGCAGATCGTGATAGAGGACCTGACACCCAAACCGACCCCAATTTCTGAATCTCAACTCCGAGAACTGACCTCGAGTCTCGACTCCAAACCCTGAATCTCGACCCCGGGCTCCACCCTGGCTCAGTTTGGGAGTCGTGTCCCGAGTCAAAGTCGGATCTTGAGTCAAATGGGAGTAGGTGATGAGGTTGAAAGAGAGTTTCAAAAAATGCTCAAGTCTATGTGAAAAACATTTAAACCAATCAAACATGAAGAAAAAAAATTAAAAAATGTTTTTCTTCGTACCAAACACAGCCTAGTCTCTGCAATAATTCTCCATAACATTAATTAGTTTTATATTCCAGGTTTGCCAATTTACACAATACAATATGCAAATAGCATATCACCATGAGACCTCATCATTCATATAACTAAGATAAACAAATTAGTAGAAACAGGGCTTTTGAAAATATTTTTTAATTTTTCCATAATCTTGTGGGGCCATTTCATAATCTTGATGGTGCACTAGTAGTACCATAAGTGTTACTATTATATTATTCAAAATACACACATCATTAGTGGTCCTAACCAAAAGAATTAATCCTTAGTCAAATGTTACTTAGTTCGCCGCCAAGGTCGTCAAAAAATTGTTTTAAGTGTTCTTATTTTTTTGTTAATAATATTATTATAACTTTGCAATCATGAAAAATTAATTTCTCACTAAACTTTGATTTTTGATGTAATAATTGAAATTTCTTCACTTTTTACTAAGGTTTTTTTGGGTTCGAGTTCTGAAGGGAAAAAAATTAGTAGTAAGAGTTACACCTTCCTTAGTGGGCTTATCCGACATGATACTATATTAGTCAGATTAGTGAATTCCATGCACAAAATTATTTTTATAATTTTAGAAAAAGGACCTAAGTTGTAATCATGGTCAATTTTAGGAAAATACTTGGTCTCCAAGTACATGGACCATAGTCAAACCAAATGATGACAATATTCTCACAGTTCCCTTGCTTTCCAAGTAGCCAAGGGGTAGTATATAAATAAATAGAAGAAACAATAATTTCACAAACAACCATCAATATTAGTAAAACTAATACTTTCACTTTGTTGAAAAAACATAGAGCACCCATGGCACAAGTTGCTGAAATTCATGTCATGCAAAAACTTCATAAGGAGAAGATGAAGACGACATCGAAAATCGAAACGACTAACAAGAAATTGGTTAGTGATGAAGATAACAAAACTTGTAGTTCTGGGAAATGTTGTTCTTGGTTAGGGAAGAAAGTTAGTTGTGTTACTGGACAATTGCTTAGTTGTACAAGGAGCAAACCTGTAGTATGTGATTATAAAGATAATACATAATAGTCAAAAATGACTATGTAATGATTTTCTACTAGTGTAATTGTTAAAGTGATCCTTAATTTTGATTTTTGAATAAACAAAATTCATTTTCTTGCCAAACTCACAATTGTAACATGCTATAAAAGCCAATTTTATCACGTGTACAAACAAATTCTTTAAAAATGAGAAAAATGACTTTCCAGTAAAAATAGAAAAAACAATTTTCCAAAGTTACATTCCATATTAATTGTGTCCTTTCCTCCCTTGGCTCCTCACTCCCCGACACCCCACATCTTCACCCCACCATCATAGCCCCATAGCCTCTCATAGTATTTGTCGTATTTGTCTAGATTACATGCAAATGTTTTTCAAGTATATTTGCTCAGTGAATTCTTCGAGTTAATTTCACAGACAGTCACTCAACTAAAACAACTTTCATCATAGAAAGTCACTCAATTTCATTTTGTAACATAAACATCTCTCAACAGTTACTCAACTAACAACTTCTATCACAAAAAGTCACTCAACTTTGTTTTGAACACAAATGTCACTTAACTAATGATAAATATCTCAGTCACTCAATTATTGTCATTTCACCTACAAAGTCACCCAACCAATTCAGACAATATTTTCGATAGATATTGATGACGTCAGATTTCTTTTTCTTTCACAAAAAAGTGTTTCCCTTTCTGTAGTTCTAGCATATATACCAAGAGACTACATGGTATCCCTTCATTCTGAATCAAAAAATCAGGAGCATAATGGTATCTTTATCTTCAAACTTTTCATATTTTTACATCTTTTTTCTTCTTTTTCACTAAGTTTTACTTTTAGGATACTTGTTAATGCATCCAAAAGACTCTCCAACTGAAAATTATATAGCACCATGAAATATAACAAAAGTGGAACAATTCCATTACTGAATTACAAGATTGTACAAGCACACCCGCCTTTTTTAAGGGAATCGTCCTTCAGCTTATCTGTGACAAATGTGTAAACAAAAATTATTCAGTACGCTTTCATAAGATAAGAACAAAATAATCAAATCCATGGCTTGAGATTCAAGAATCACTTAATCTTGTATTTTGATACCAAGTTTGTCATGATACAAATTCCCAAGGCCTAGTGACTGGCACCCACTAGTCTAAATCAAGCGAACCCATAACATACATTCTAAGCTAGTAAATAACTCATGAGCGGCGGAAAACATGTCTTACAAACTTTCACAGATGCATAAATTTGGAACATGTTGGATGGTAAATATAAGTTAAACAATGTCTGGTAACTAGTTAGGAAATAAGTTATTCATGTATAAAATTAATACGACATGTGGCTTGCAATTTCGATAACTAATATGGGATAGAAGATAGAATAACTAATACATACATCACTAATACCTGCATAATTCTAACCAGCTACCAAACGATCCCTTAGCTGACTCAATGCATGTCCTATCTAGTCTATGTATACTGTTAAAAGACCTCTAAAAGACGACAGCACAATGCATTAGAGCGTTCACTGTATACATAACACTGAACCATGACCTATGAGCTAGAACTAGAAGTACAAAATATAGCAACTTACCATTGTTTCTATCATTAACGGGGGGCCGTACAACAACATGCATAGTGATGACACCTCCTGGAACTTCAATGGCTGGAAGTCTGGATTCACCAAGAGTTTTACTATTTTCAAGGATCCTTCCAGCATTTATAAGCTTCACATCATTTGTCGTCCTTGGACCATTATCTTTATCTGCCACAGCAAGATCTTCTGTTAGCTGAGTTATTTGAGGCATGCTTGGTAAAGAAAACGTTTGAGAGCTCACTGAGATTTTCTGGACATGGGAAAAAAAAGAAGAGAAAATAGCAGCACCATATGACATGCACTTCTTGCAAACTAGACAATGCAAATATTAGTCTTAAATTATCCTTTTCATTCCTTAAAAGTAGTGAGAATCATACATTCTCTTTGGCTTTAGAGCAACGAAACAAATAATACGTGGATGTGGCTCAATTTTCATCCATTTTAGATTATTGGCTCAATTATATACAAGAAGATTTGGAAACGCAAGAACGATTCGTAGTTCTAGAACTAATATTCTGTCACAAATAATATTCCCTCCATTTCAATTTGTTTGCATGGTTTTGACTTGACATGGAGTTAAAGAAGTAAAGAAGACTTTTGAATCTTGTGGTCTCAAACTAAAGATATGTAGAATGTATCAAAATGACCTTGAATCTTGTGGCCTTAAAGTAAAGATATGTAAAATATACCAAAATGTCATTTAATCTTGTGATCTTAAACATGTTGTGTGGAAAGTTGAACTAGAGTGAACGGACTAAAAAGCAAATAAATTGAAACAGGGGAGTATTAGTCACTGAAATTGGATTTCTTCATTTGCTCTGCAAGTGTCTTCGCTTTTAGATCTCACATGCTCTTTTGGTTGATGGCACCTTTAATTCAGACCAGCGGCAATTCCTTACTGGCCCCTGTTCTAGAGCCTGTGTGAAAGAGGTAGGAAATAATAATCCCGCCCAGGAATAATACTGTGGCAATTCCTTACTGGCCCCTGTTCTTGCTATTAATCGTGAGTATTATTCCTGGGTGGGATTATTATTTCCCAACAACGGAAAGAACATAGAAAAACGATACCGTCAAAAGTTGACAAGATAAAGTTTCATTTAATCATACAAGGAAGTGTCCCTTATGAAGCCAGAAATAATAAGAGTATTTAGGTCGCTCTACGTTTTGAAGTTTTGTAGTGTCTTTTCGATATGAATTGGTAGTATTCTATATGTTGGTTGCTCCAATACCGTTTGTGTGAGCTTGTTATAAAGTAGCACTACTCTCTCCATCATATCAGTCATATTAATCCCATTACATCCCACTCATTTGCTAGTTCATTTCCAAACCTAATCAATCTATTTGTCCAAGTTAAAATCTTTTTGACATTTTAATCTCTAGCGATAAATTACTATTACAGTTACTTGACAAGTTCAGAATTTAAGTACTTGTGTTGGAGCTACATAGTTGCAAAAGTCATTGTAGTCAGCTAATTTAACAGTGAGTTACTCCCTCCGTCGCAATCTAAGTGTCTTAGTTTGATTGGGCACAGTGTTGAAGAAATAAAGGGAGACTTTTGAATCTTGTGGTCTTAAATTAAAGATGTGTGTAGTCCTTTAAATCTCGTGGTCTTAAACTTTCCATGTAGGATGTTGGTTTAGTCTAAAAAGGAAAGTAAGACACTTAAATTGGTTGGGACAGAGAGAGTAAACAAGAGAAGTAGAGGCTGGTAAAGATACTCAACAACTGGAGAAGACAATTAATCCAACTCAGAATAAGTACTCATGCTGAAGCAATTTAGTTGCTGAATTCACAGCAGCCGTCTAATTTACAGTAAAAGAAAAATGAGAGATAGAGCTGAAGAAATCAACGAATTCAACTCAAAGGAGGTACTGCAGTGAAAACAAAGTCTAGTTCTCAACCATCATCTTTCTTTTTTGGTACGGAGGAATAGGCTTTTAATTGACAAACTCCTCGCCCCACTGAAATCAAGGTATTGCAGGAAACATTCGAAGATGGTCAAGATGGATGTAGCAGAATTGGTCGGAAGCTTAATCCAGATATACTTTCTGATTGAGGAGTGAAGATCAACCATGAAAGAACATTTGATCCAACCAACCTGTCTAATGAGAGCAGGGTTCGATTTTCTAACATAAGCTAACTGGACTTGGAAAAGAGGTTGTGAAATCTATAAATAAGGAATGTATTGGAAAATCATTTCATTTAAACTGTTATTGATATTTTGAATGAAGGATTTTCGATAGTAAAACCCATGGAGTCTCCAGGTTAATCACTAAAATTCCTATCGCCCGCTTTTATCTTTTCCTTTATCTCCTCTATTTATCTATTTCAAGCGTTCAAGTATTAGAATGCTCCCCTCCTGTTATACAGAGAGCTCACAAGACTGAGCATGGCAAAAGAACGAAGGGATGCGCTGACCAACCAAAAGATGGGCAAGGGACTATATAATACCAAAGCTTACATGCATTATTTTATCTAATACCTCCTGCCAAACGACCCCTAGTAGTTAAAAGGACAGACTATACAACTAAGTTGCAGAAGTTTGTTAGATCACAAACTTTGTTGGCACAATAGTCTTTGGAACCCACCCTTTGTACTGAGGAGGAGCCACGTCTCAATCCTCGTCCATTCATCTTTTTTCTCAAAGAGATCTGTCATCCTGACGTTTGTGCGGAATCGTTTCTAGGGCAATTGCACACACAACCAAAAAGAAATTTCTAATGCAATCCAACTGGAGCAGCCCAAACTGCAACAAGCTGATGGATAATTGCTTCTGCTATAAATACTTGACATGCATACCAGGACAAAGGTCACCATCCATGTGGTATGTCTCTTTCAGCATAATCAAGATGGAGCACAACCGATGTGGTGCATTGTTGGTCCAGAGAACTTTCAGCTCCCCAAGCTTCATTTCAACATGGTGACAAAAGGGTAAACAAACTTTGTTCCTTATTCAACATCGCAGCTATTGTCACAAAAAAAGAAGTCAATGGCCCCTTACCACTTATGCATCCTCTTCTTCTTTTTTTTGATAACCTCGACTAATTCCACGGGATACCTACCACCTCCCACCAACAACATGTATCAAGTAACTCTATCCACCAAGAGTAGAGCATGGGATACCTGCCACCTCCCACCAGCAATACCAGCAACAGGTACTAAACCCTACATATGTTAATACAACAATCAGGGGTCGTTTGGTAGTTGGTTTGGAGGCGAGTTATGCTGGTACTAAATCCTACATATGTAAAAATCTTTGTAATATTACTAATACCTGCGTAACTTTAACCAGCTACCAAGCGACCCTTCAATCACCAATCAGACCACAAATCAGACTAATGAAGAAACAAAATAGTGATTGAATATAGCTAAAGCACCAAAATATGCAACAAAAGAAGCAAACTCCATAAAAACACATATGTAAATACACATAATCAAGTATAAAAATGAAGAAATTCCACAACCTTTTGGCCACTGTGCAATCAACTTATCTTTGAGAGATGCCACTGTAGTGCTAGATGCATACTTATTTGGCCCAATATCACTTCCATCAGCAAGCCTAAATTTGATCTCAACCAGCTCTTGTACAGCCATTCAACAATCAATTTTTCATCAACCACTAAACACAAACAAATTCCCACTTCAAAATTTCCTCACTGAGTCAAGAAAACAGAACAAAATATCAAAAACAAGCCAGATCAAAATACCTAAAAAAACAAGAAATGAACAAAACACTTAAAATCACCATGACCCTTTACAATTAGATCCAAATAAACCATAAAGATTCAAACTTTTCAAACTAAAAAAGCTAAATTTGATTCAAACTGACTAAAATAACAAGAACCCACATCACAATTTCTCCAAATTGTGAGTCTTGAAAGTTTCAAAAAAAAAAAAAATTAATTTTGATTCAGACTGACCAAAATAACAAGAACCCAGATCACAATTTGTTACAATAAAACCAAAAAAGTTGGAATAATCAATACCTATATGTGCTTTAAATTGGTTGATTGATATAGAAAGAATCTTGAAATAGAAGGGTTAGGATTATTATAACCTGAATCTAACTGGCAAAATCTAATGATCTGGGAAAGGACACTTCTTACTTGCAGTAAAATCACTACAAGACAAATAAATACATAGAAACATGGAAAGTTACAATCATGTCCCTTGAGTTTTAGATTTAGCAATTTGACCCCAAGCATAGAAAACTTCTGACACTTTCCTGTCCTTAATACTTTGTTCGGATTATTGTACTACACCAAAAATGATTTTTAGCGTCAATAAATATGTTTTTTAGAAGTAACAGTGTTGCTAAAGTCTATAGCGAGATTGGATCCAATCAGTGGCGGAGACAGGATTTTCATTAAGAGAGTTGAAAAAAATAAGTAAGCACACTAATAGTATCCACATATAAATGGATCGAATCAGATATAAACGAGTCAGGTCGGATAAGATATAAGTGGGTCTGATCGAATATAAGTAAGTAGATAAAATTCAATTCTAATAGAAAGTAGCAGCAACAAGCTAAAATGTGATTAAAAAACGATGCTATCCGGAATCGGACTCGCACAACCGAGAAGATTTGACAGAATCTTGAAACCAGTTACCATTGAACCAAGCATTTAGCTTATGCTGAGGGGGTTCATTATTAAATATATACTCATAAATCAATAAATCGTGCTATATATACCGTGTAATTTTCCATCTAATGGGGTTCGAATCCCCTAACTTGCACGTAGCTCTACCCCTGGATCTAATGACAATTAAACAATATCAGTAAAGGTTCTAGTACTGTTTGTTATATAGTCACTCAAAATTATTCTTGCATTGTATCATGTTAAAGAATATGACGTATGGATTAGGGCTGCGTATCAGTCGGTTCGGTTCGGTTTTGAAGTTTATCGATTTGACTTATTGGTTATTTGTTTGTGGAGATGCTAAGCCGTTATAGAACCATTAAGATATTGACATATCGGTTATTGGTTTATCGGTTATTGATCATGATCGGTTCGGTTATCGGTTTAACCGTTAAGATTTGACACAAAAAAAATAATTAAGAATCACTTAAAACAAAATGACAAACCAAATGAACTTGCACATGAGTTCACAAGTTACATCTTTCTCAAAAGCAAGCACTTTTACATTGTAGAATAACCAAGAGTTTGGGGAAAACCAGAAATAAAAGTAGGAAACCAAACTCTAAGTCAAGGACTTTATATACAAATGGTATAAATATAATTATTTAATATACTATCGGGTTATCGGTTAACCCGTTAAGAAAATAACCTAAAATCGTTAAGAACCGATAACCTGATAACAAAAAAAATCAAAACCGTTATCAAAATCGCTAAACCAATAACCCATTACGGATAAACTAATAAAAAAAATTCGATTCGGATTATCGATTTCGATTCGATTTTGAACAGCCCTAGTATGAATAGTTTGGTGCGTGAATGCTTGACTTAGATTGAACTAGGGACAATCTAGTAACCATTTCAACCTAAACACAGTAGGCACCGGCGTGAGTAGTTGAAAAATTGAGAGGTTCTTAATGAAAGGGTCAAAGGTTGCACTTGCGATAATGCGTTGTATCATTTTTCGTAATTACATAATATTACAAATCAATAATTTAAAAGATAAGTCAATAAGAAAAGTAAGATACACGATAGAATTGCTATAGACATTTTTTAAAGATAATGTTCGAGAAATATTATGAAAATAGTACATTTTCATTTTATTTTTGATTTCTCACCCAATATGTACTTGCTTAGCTTTGGTTCCAATTAATTTGAAATTGTGCAGCTTTTAAGACCCATTAAAAGAGAAGCATTTCCTACTATGAGAATGAAAAGGTTCAAATCTGATACAAAATATAATAAGAAAAAAAACCCGATATATTTAAGAATATAGGATCTTATTTAATTATCGAGGGTAAGAATCACACATACAAAATTAATTATAAGATCACATTCATTATGAATTTATTGCCTCTAAATTCTAAATTGCTTGTTTTATTACCAATGTCATGATCTAAATTTCCCAAGTGTTGATATAGATTAAAAAAATATTAATCAGAGAATATTTCAAATTTTCTCATTTTGATTGGTGAAAATATTTTGCAAAAACATTTTTACTATGAAAAACAAGTTATTAAAAATTAGGAAAATAAATTCCCAGTTAAAAGCAGGAAAACAAGCTCCTAAACGAAAGCAAGTTCAAAATTTATTCAGCCCAAATAGGTAGTAAAATATTCACAAAAAATATTAATTGCAGAGTCATTACACTTGTGCCTAAAAATTTAGATCTTACAACAATAAAGGAGTATAGATCTATGCACATGTTGTTATGCATTATATAAACTTATTGTCTATGCCACTCAAATTCTTCGAAAATATTGATAGATACATGTCTAATATATTTCAAAATTAATACATTCTAAAAAACTCAATACGGATACGAAAACAATTTTAAAGAATCTCCTCAACATAGCTTATTGCTAAGATCCTAGCAAACATGTAAGTCCTATATATTCAAGATGAATGATCAAGATTGATCTCCAAAAGCCTTACGATTCCTCGAAAGGGATTTACTTGAAGCGGGTCATACAATGTTAGACTTGGATCTAGTAGTTACTCACTTATTACTTGATTTTACCAACAACATTCAACTATAATATAAATAAGTTTAAATGATAAGTATTCTAACATACGTTTCTCATAAAAATTTCACCTTGTTCAAAGAAATCACTAAATCCGAATTTAAAAGATTCATAAAATGCAAGAAAAATAAAAAGATGACCATTTACTAAACAGTCATCCCAAAAGCGTCATATGTCTACTCAATCCCTTCACTTCCCATAAAGGAACTAAAAAGTTTAACAAAATATAAATTAAATAAATCCCATCATAAGCTAACATTTGTTCTGAATTTTTTCAACGAGAATCTTCAAATTTCTAGCCAGATCAGTCTTTTCCTCACTTGTTGTCTCTTTTATACCCTAAGAAATATAAATGAAAAAAATATTAATTTATCAACCCCAAAAAAACAACGATATATACGTGTGCACGTATATATCAACGTAAAATTATGAATAAAAATTGCTTACCAAAATTCAGATTCAAGTCCGTAAGGTGTGAGGTAGGATCCATTGGTTGAACATTCTCAAATGTAATGTTACGAATTGGCCTGTAACACCATTTTTTTATTTTAATGAATTAAAAATAAAATATAATCGAAGCACCTGCGTATCGCACTCCCTCAATTTTTGAGATAGACTAATAAAAAAATAAAAAAATAAAAATTGAGACGGAATATAATTACATTCTCTGTGGATTTCTTGTTGTGTCAATACTTAGTGGAGCATTTGGATATTGACGATTTGTCTCCTGCATTCATTTCATAAAATAACAAAAATATGTTATTGCAATATGTTTTTGAACAATTACCTAAACAAAATATTTTTCATATTAAGATAATTATTTTTAGAAGGAAATTACTTGTATAAATTAATTTTTGAATCGAAATAAATAAATTAGAGAGTAGACATACTGAACGTGAAAAGGATCCACGCATTAATCCTGGCATTCTTCCTCGCGGGTACCTTGCCTGCATTTATTTAACATATATAAATAATTTGATTCAACATAAAAATTTAGAGAAAAAAAATAAAAAATTTATGGATTTGTAAACATATTTTACTACAAAATAACATTTGTGTTATAGAAACTTTGATTAAGGATTACTCAAAAATTTAGAGTTGATTATTTTCAAATATAAAAATATGTAAATCAATATAGCAAAAATAACATTAAAGAGAAAAGAAGATGACATAATAATAATAATATTTAACCATCGTACCCTTGTACCACGAGCTCTTGGATTTCTTATTGAAGGAATAGCAGGCCTATTAGTATTGATATTGTACACCTGTTAATAAAGAAACAATAAAAGTAGCATATATACATAAATATGTTGAGTTATTATTACTAATTAAAAGGTAATAGAGATATTTAATTGTAACTTCATTTAATTTATATTCCAAGAAATTAAAATCTACTTGGCCAAAAAGAAGATAGTAAACAAAAGAATGATACGTTTTATAAGGAAAGATATACCGCTGGAGGTAAATTATGGCTCATAGTAAATGAGAGTCCAGAAGCAGAATTAAACACAGGCCTTCATAAGAGAATAAGATATACATTAGTTATTCGTAAAAAATAACGTTTATTTATCACTTTTTTCTATCTTATTATTTCTGAAAATTAGTCATAATCGTGAAGTTTTGTATTACACAAATAAAACTCTTTTAATAATAAGAGTATCATATATATGTGTGAGAGAATATTTAATACCTTGAGGCAGAAAACATATTGTGTTGATTCAACACCAATTCCGATGGGGCTCGGATGCTAATAAGAAAACAAAAAGATATGCATTAGTTATTTTGTAAAAGAATAGCATGTATTAATCATTTTTCAAATTTATTTCTGAAAAGTAGTCACTATCATGAAGTTTTGAATTTCACAAGTGAAACTTCATCACGATATATTCAAGTTTCATATATGAGTTTAAAACTTTACAACAGTAAACATTTTTTAATTACAAGAATTCTGAAAGTGGATATATTTTATAAGTTTTATTCTTATTATAGAAGTTGAGCATAGATTATTATATATATGTGAGAGAATACTTAATACCTTGAGGTAGAAAACATAGCTCGTTGATTCACCACAAATGGATTTAATGGGGCTTGTATACTGATAAAAAAAAAAAGTAAAAAAAAGAAAAAGATATGCAATAGTTATTCATAAAAATAGCATTTTTAACACTACTCAAATTTATATATGTGAGAGAATACTTAATACCTTGAGGCAGAAAACATAGCTTGTTGATTCAACATAAGATTTGATGTGACTTGGATACTGATAAAAAGAAAGAAAAGATAAAAAGATATGCATTAGTTATTCATAAAAATAGCATTTCTAACACTTTTCAAACTTGTTTCTGAAAAGTAATCACTATTCGTCGAGTCTTGACAATTGAAAATCCATCACAATATATTGAAATCTCATCTCTGAAATAAAAATTTCATGATAATGAATATTTCTCAATTACAAAAGTTTTAAAATGATATTGTGTATATTTTACCCTTGTTATAAAAGTTAAGTGTAGATTATCATATGTGTGTGAAAGAGAATATATAATACCTTGAGGCAGAAAAAATATTATTTCGATTCAACACAAATGGACTTGACGGGGCTTGGACACTAATAAAAAGAAAAAAGAGAGAGAGAGAAAAAAAGAGATATGCATTAGTCGTTATTCAAAAAATGGTGATTTATTGATCGTTTTTCGATTTTGTTTCTGAAAAATAGTCACTATCTTGAAGTTCTTAATTTCACAATTAAAATCACTTACAATATATTTAAATTTCACTGTGAGTTTAAAATTTTACGGAAAAAAATATTCTTCAATTACAAAAGTTTTGAAGATAGTTATTTTGTAAGGTTTATATATCTTTGTTATTAAAATTGAGTGTAGATTATCATGTGTGTGAGAGAAAATTTAATATCTTGAGGCAGAAAACATATCATGTTGATTCAACACAAATGGATTTGTAGGGGTTTGGATGCTAACAAAAATAAAGAAAAGAAAAAAAGATATACAATAGTTATCGTAAAAATAGTGTTTATTGACCACTTTTCAATCTCGTTTTTGAAAAATAGTCACTATTATAAAGTTCTGAATTTCACAACTAAAACTTCATCACAAATGAAATTAAAAAGAAAAATAAGAAAAAAGATATGATAAACCACGAAGTATGTTTCTGTTAATTTTATATTATAATATGTTGTTGGTTTAATTATTTTATAATTAGAGCAAATAATCTCACATATATATATTTCTGATTTAAGATCCATTGATAGAAAATAATAACACATAAAGTAGAATAGAGAAAATATATAATTACTTTCTCCATGGTGGAATATTTGGATATTGCATGTTTTCTCCCTCAACGACTTCTCTCTGCATTAATATCACAAAAAATATATAAAATAATAGAAATGTGTTATGCGTTGTATGAACAATTACACAAATTAAATATTTTGAAATTAAGTAAATTATTTTCAAAATTATTTGTAAATTAATGTTTAAACCATTAAATTTAAGTTAGGGAATAGATACATACTCTTGCAGACAATCCATGCATTAACCCTGACATTCTTCCTCGTGGATAGTTTGCCTGCATTTATTTAACATAAAATGTAAGTTTGCCTAATAATGCTAACAAAACATTTTGATACTTTCATCATTTCAATTTATTTGGTATAATATAAAACACTACAAACATTTAAGAAATAATAGAAAGATTTTTAGACTTTGTAAATTTTTAAATATGTAATAGTATTTATATAATTATAATAGTTCTGACACTTGTTTTAATATGTCATAATATTTGTGTTAAAAGAAAATCATTAAAGATAAAAATCAAAAGTTTAAAGTTAATTGTTTTTTAATCTAAAAATAAGTCCTTTTTTAGATGAACTGATAAGAAAATAATGTCAAGTAAATTAATAAGAACGGAGTAATATTTTTTTAAATGACTATCATACCCTCGGACTACGAGTTCTCAAGGATCCTCTTGAAGGAATGACAACCCTATTATTAGAGTTGGCAATGTCTCCCTGCATATAGAAACAATAAAAAGGCAAAATATATATCAGCTTTACTAATTAAAGAAGAATAAGGATATAGTTATTGTAACTTCATCTGAGTTACTTGTGTGTGAAAAAACTTCGAGAATAAATTGATTTTGACTTTTAACTCAATTTCAAAAATTAAATAATAATTAAGAGGTCAAAGCCACCAAGACTACATAAAGAGATCAAATATTCCTTAATTTATTGATATGAGACTTGACACTCTCTCGTACCCTCTATCTCCACACAATACTAGACATCTGAAGTATAGAGAATATAACATAGAGGTCTAACATGATAAATATTGAATTAGAATAGCAGGGAGAATATAATGCAGAGGTCTGACATGATAAATATTGAATTAGAATGAATATCCCTGATATAATAATAAAAAATAATAATAAGATCCTAATTGATTTCAAAAAGTTGGGGTAAGTCTAAGATAAGAATTCCTCGGAATCATATAAAATGTAACTCAATGTGGAACTCAATAAACAACCACCCCCCCCCCCCACGTTCCCATGTGATTACCCGTTAAAAGATAAAAGAAGGATGTAAATACAACTCTACCAACTCTCTCTTTATTGCCTTTTCTCAAATTTACTTAGCTAAATGGAGATTGTAAAGTAAAAAAGATGATAAGATTTCAAAATAAAATACCTCTGAAGGTAAATTTTGACCAACAGTAAGTGTGAGTTCTGGAGCAGAATTAGATATAGACCTAACAAGTAAGAGAATACATCTTTAAAATATATACATATATATTAAAACAAAAAAACAATTTTTTTATTAAATGAAAGAGGGAAAGAATTAACCATCAATTATTATAGAAATTGAATATAAATAATCATGTGTGTTTAGAGAGAATATTTAATACCTTGAGGAAGAATCAATGTCATGTTGATTGAACCCAAATGGATTGGCAATGTCTCCCTGCATATAGAAACAATAAAAAAGCAAAATATATATCATCTTTACTAATTAAAGAAGAATAAGGATATAGTAATTGTAACTTCGAGTTACTTGTGTGTGAAAAAACTTTAAAAATAAATTGATTTTGACTTTTAACTCAATTTCAAAAATTAAATAATAATTAAGAGGTGATGATTGACCACTAAGACTACATAAAGAGATCAAATGTTCCTTATTTCGTTGATATGAGACTCCACGCTCTCTCCTACCCTCTACATACACACAATATCAGACATTTGAAGCATAGAGAATATAACACAGAAGTCTGACATGATAAATATTGAATTAGAATAGCATGAAGGATATAACACAAAGGTCTAACGTGATAAGTATTGAATTAGAATGTGAGTATGTCTGATATAATGATAAAAAATAATAAGATCCTAATTAATTTTAAAAAGTTAGTAGGTCTATGAGATAAAAATTCCTCGAAATCATTAAAATTTATCACATATTCCATCATAAAAATTTATCACATATTCCATCATAAAAATTTATCACATATTCCGTAACTTAATGTGGAACTCAATATACAACCCCCCCACACCCCCCCCACCCCGCATGCGCTCCCCATGTAATTATCAGTCAAATGGTAAAAAGACAGGGTAAATACAATTCTATCAACTCTCTCTTCATTACATTTTCTCAAATTTACTTAGTCAAATGAAGATAGTAAAGTAAAAAAGATGATAAGATTTCAAAATAAAATACCTCTGAAGGTAAATTTTGACCAACAGTAAGTGTGAGTTCTGGAACAGGATTGAATATAGACCTAACAAGTAAGAGAATACATCTTTAAAATATATACATATATATTAGAACAAAAGACAAACAATTTTTTTTATTAAGTAAAAGAGAGAAATAATTAACCATTAATTATTATAGAAATTGAATATAAATAATCATGTGTGTTTAGAGAGAATATTTAATACCTTGAGGAAGAATCAATGTCATGTTGATTGAACCCAAATGGATTGGCAATGTCTCCCTGCATATAGAAATAATAAAAAAGCAAAATATATATCATCTTTACTAATTAAAGAAGAATAAGGATATAGTAATTGTAACTTCATCTGAGTTACTTGTGTATGAAAAAACTTTGCGAATAAATTGATTTTGACTTTTAACTCAATTTCAAAAATTAAATAATAATTAAGAGGTGATGATTGACCACTAAGACTACATAAAGAGATCAAATGTTCCTTATTTCATTTATATGAGACGTCACGCTCTCTCATACCCTCTACATACACACAATACCAAACATTTGAAGCATAGATAATGTAACACAGAAGTCTGACATGATAAATATTGAATTAGAATTGCATGAAGGATATAACACAAAGGTCTGACATGATAAATATTGAATTAGAATAGCATGAAAGATATAACACAAAGGACTAACGTGATAAATATTGAATTAGAATGAGTATGTCTGATATAATGATAAAAAAAAAAAAGATCCTAATTATTTTCAAAAAGTTAGTAGGTCTATGAGATAAGAATTCCTCAAATTCATAATAATTTATCACATATTCCGTAACTTAATGTGGAACTCAATAAGCAACACCCCCCCCCCCCCGCTCCCAATGTGATTATCAGTCAAAGGGTAAAAAGACGGGGGTAAATACAACTCTCTCTTCATTACATTTTCTCAAATTTACTTAGTCAAATGAAGATTGTAAAGTAAAAAGATGATAAGATTTCAAAATAAAATACCTTTGAAGGTAAATTTTGACCAATAGTAAGTGTGAGTTCTGGAGCAGGATTAGATATAGACCTAACAAGTAAGAGAATACATCTTTAAAATATATACATATATATTAAAACAAAAGACAAACAATTTTTTTTATTAAATAAAAGAGAAAGAATTAACCATTAATTATTATAGAAATTGAATATAAATAATCATGTGTGTTTAGAGAGAATATTTAATACCTTGAGGAAGAATCAATGTCATGTTGATTGAACCCAAATGGATTGGCAATGTCTCCCTGCATATAGAAACAATAAAAAAGTAAATTATATATCATCTTTACAAATTAAAGAAGAATAAGGATATAGTAATTGTAACTTCATCTGAGTTACTTGTGTGTGAAAAAACTTTGAGAATAAATTGATTTTGACTTTTAACTCAATTTCAAAAATTAAATAATAATTAAGAGGTGATGATTGACAACTAAGACAACATAAAGAGATCAAATGTTCCTTATTTCATTGATATGGGACTCCACATTCTCTCCTACCCTCTACATACACACAATACTAGACATATGAAGCATGGAGAATATAACACAGAGATCTGACATGATAAATATTGAATTAGAATTGCATGAAGATTATAACACAGAGGTCTGACATGATAAATTTTGAATTAGAATAAATATATATAATATAATGATGAAAAATAATAAGATTCTAATAATTTCAAAAAGTTTGTAGGTCTATGAGATACGAATTCCTCAAAATCATAAAAAAAATTATCAAATATTTCGTAACTCAATATGGA
>JAJOOI010022305.1:0-36652 GCA_029582585.1 Solanum bukasovii
AAACAAGTTTCCGGTAACTTCCGAAGCACATTTTTAAGAACTTTTTGGGTCAAATTCAAATATAATCATTTCATTAAGTTCTCGACTCCAAACTCACATGTGAGGCTCTAGTTTCACTCTATCATTTTCCGAGTCGTTACAATGAATTATGTTGGATTGAGTGTCAAGACATTCTTCTATGAATATGAACTTAAGTTAAGACTTAATATGTATTCCATGGGAATTAATGCTTAACACCGAGTGGATATGAATATGAGATGGAAGTTTATCTAATAGTTGAGTCCGTCTTTTTAAATGGGTTCCTTCTACCATAGTTGAGTCCATGTTTCCAAAGTATCTATCTCATGAGATGGAAACCTTCTACCTTAGTTGAGTTGGGGTTTCTAGTAGCAATCTCATTTTCCCATAAACTATGTGCCCACATAGGTAGTTATCCAGTGGATCCACCTAAGCTAAGATTATGGTTCTACCTTAGGCAAGTAGGACAACCCTTTTTCTGTGTGCAATAGACACCAAATTCCATGGTAAGCTCACATGGTCTATGTCGGTCAAGGCTTATTCCTCATTATGATAGTATGAACAAAAAAATGAGTTATGAACTATAGTTACTAAAGAAGCTTTACTTAGTATGGGTGTGATTATGGGATCTTATCCATGCATTGCACAAGTATGCTTTGAGGGTATGTATGATATGTTCCTCTTATGATATGATGATCTATGAGTTGATTACGCTTAAGACTTATGCTTTTCTATCATCTCCAAAATGATGCTTTAGTTTAGTATTTCATTCAACTAAAATGTCCCTTTCAGCATGTTTTCATGATTTTATGCATCACTATCATACTTAGTGCATTTTTGTACTAACCCATATATTCCTACATTTTCCCCAAGTCTAGGGTCCGGTTCTCAAGTTGGTCCCCATTGGGGCTAGAGCATGGAATTGATTATTTCTCCTTTATTGTTAGTGAATCTTCATGATTCAAGGACGGATATCTGCATTTAGTAGTTTCATTCTTGTATTTCATTTTCAGATTATGTTTTTATGGGATGTGACCCTATTTGATTTGAATATTGTAACAAATGGTTAATTGAGACAAATCTAGACATCCACTTTCCGTTATGAATTGTTCTATGCTTATATTATGATATGCTAAGTGGCTTACATGGGGCCTTTCGGGGTTCTATGTCCCTTGTTACGCCTAGGGGGTACCCTTGGGTCGTGACAACTTCAATATTCACCTTCTCCTAGATACATAACCTATCTCTATTCCTCCTTATAGAATGGTTCCAGCGGAACATAAGGAGTCGGAAGATCAATTGAAGGATTTGTTGGATAAGGGTTTCATCCGACTGAGTATCTCTCAATGGGGTGCTCCAGATTTGTTTTTTAGGAAGAAAGAGGGTTCCCTTCGTATGTGTATTTATTATCGTTAGTTGAACAAGGTGACCATTAAGAAAAAGTATCCTCTTCAAATGATAGATGACTTGTTTGACCAACTTCAAGGGGCCAATTATTTGATCGATCTTCGTTCGGGTTACTACCAATTGAGGGTGAAGGATAGTGATATTCCAAAAATGGCCCTTTGAACTCTGTATGTTCATTATGAGATTTTGGTGATGTCGTTTGGGTTGACTAATGCTCCGGCGGCATTTATGGATTTGATGAATAGGGTATTTAGACAATACCTTGATGTGTTCGTAATCGTGTTTATTGATGATATTTTGATCTATTCAAGAAGTGAGAATGAGCATATTGATCATTTGAGGATCGTGTTTCATATTCTTAAGGACCAACAACTTTTGGCGAAGTTTAGCAAATGTGAATTTTGGCTAAGGTCCGTAGCTTTTATCGGTCATATTGTTTCAAGCAAAAGTATTGAGGTAGATCCTATTAAGATGGATGCGGTCAAGAGTTGGCCTAGACATCTATCTACTTCAGATATTAGAAGCTTCTTGGGTTTGGTAGGTTACTATAGAAGGTTTGTTGAGGGGTTTTCCTCCATTGCTTCTCCTTTGACGACTTTGACTCAAAAGAAGTGTTAATTCATATGGTCGGAAGCTTGTGAGAAAAGTTTACAAGAGTTGAATGGTAGTGTCACAACCGAGGGGTACCCCCTAGATGTAACATGTCTTTTAGAACCCCGAAGGACTCCATACAATCCACTTAGCTTTCATAACATAAGAAATAGAACAATAAGAGTAAATCAACATTTTAAGTCCAAAACAATTTTTTGGAAAAGCAGAAATATAGACACTTTGTCTCATCATAACCGTCTGTTACGATAGAATGAAATTGGGCCTAGCCCATACGTCATGTCGAAAAAGAAGATACAACAAAGAAACTAAAACAATAAACTCCGTCCTCGAAGCATGAGAACTCACCAAAGCTCAGAAATCTCAAACTCAACACTTCGCCATGAAACTGGTGACCCTGACTGTCGAACCCTACATTTGGGGAAAATGTAGGCAAGAGTATGTGTTAGTACAAAAATGCACTAAGTTTGATAGCTATGCATAAAAATATTTAAAACATTCTACGAAAGAACATTTCCCTTCATGACATGCAATTGACCAATTAAAACATGATATAAGAGAGTTAGAAGACATAGGTCATAACATCATGGTCAATGCAAGCTAAATCATCTTTTAATCTTTGTACACATATGAGATACTGTTGGAGTAACCTTAGTTCATTTTTATTCTTGTTATGGGAAAATTAGCCTTAACCAACATATAGACCATGTGAGCTATAACATGATCCCCTGGTATCTCTTACACCAAAAATGTTTGTTCTATTTGCGTACAATAGAACCATGAACTTCCATCTCACATCAATATCCACTCGGTGCTAAGCAGAATTCCCACAGAATATTCAATTCTTACTTATTATTATCATTCATGCAAATGTCTCCTTGGACAACCAAGCCAAGCTAGTTTCATTAGGATAGCTCTTACTACTTGATTCAATTAGGTGAGAATAGTCTTTCAACCTAAGAATACTTTCTATGTGAGAAAACCTTTGACATTATGGTTGTAAGAGTTTATGAGAATATCCTTTCACCAACACAACAACAACATCATTGGCACTTCACTCTCAAAGCACCCTAAAAACATTTACATAGTTTTCATAAGATCATGCATAAACTCAACTTTTCCTTTTCAAGGTTCAAAGCTTAATTTCAATCATCAAATCTAGAATTCAAGCATTAGATAGGGATTATATCATAAATTTATGTGATTCTATCACTTCATGCTTTAGGTCATTAAACTCCTCTTCCATAATTAACAACCCACATCATATGATCACAATTTGGAAAAAAATAGGGGTTTGGATGTGTTCATAGGGGAAAATCATAAAAACATTGTAAATCATCAATTCATGCATATTAAAACATCACTCAATCATTAAGATCAATAATAAAAATAACCCATTGTGATTGAAACAAACCCTAGCTAATTTGGGGTATTCTACCTTTAAAAATAGAGGAATTTTGGGACTCCATGAATTGAATATATTCATCGATGAAAACTACCATACCTTGAATTCAAATGCTAGTCTTAATTGGAGAAATCGGAACCTTAGCTTGGAACCCTAGGTTGAATCTTCTTCTTCTTCAAGTTTGATAGGTAGAATATTTGAGAGTAATTTGGTTTTCTTTTAGGAATTTGGAAGAATGAATTTAAATGGGGTTAATTTGGGAGTAAAAAGACATATATAGGGGTCCTAGACTTAGGAAAAAGCACATAGTATAGAGATTAATTAATTAGCAAAAGACCGAACTGCCCCTAAACATAACTACTAGATGTCACTGATGCCCCATGGCCGATGGACCCTGGATGGACCTACTGTCCATCCTGCACGTCCATCAGTAACTTCAGAGAATTTGGGGCTGACCTATAGACCCAGTCGACGGACCGTGGTCTGACCTACGGTCCTTCCTGGTGGACCGTCGATTGGTGTTAGAGATATGACGTCTAGGCCTCTAACCACAGACCCCGACCATGGACCGTGGTCTGACCTACGGTCTATAGGTCTAGCCATTGTTCTTGGCCTCAACTACACTAGCAGGGTGGCCAACCCACGGACCCACCTACGGTCCTATGTTCAACACAAAGGCCGTGGTTGGCCTCCGTGACTGGCACCTGCAACTTCTACAATTTGACTAAATTCCCCTTTTAGGATACAGGGTGTTACAGATAGTCTTATTTCCCCTCCAGTGTTATCCTTACTAGAAGGTGTGGATGGCTTTGCGGAATATTGTGATTCCTCTAGATTTGGGTTTGGATGTGTGCTTATGTAGAATTGTAAGGTTATTTCCTATGCTTCAAGGTTACTTAAAATCCATGAGAAGAATTATCCTATCCATGACCTTGAATTACCGACGTTTGTTTTTGCCTTAAAGATATGGAGGCATTATTTGTATGGGGTTCATGTTGATGTGTTACTTAATCATAAGAGTATGCCATATGTGTTTAGTCTAAAGGATTTGAATCTTTGCAAAAAAAGGTGGCTAGAATTATTGAAGGATTATGACATGAGTGTTCTTTATCACCTCGTTAAACCTAATGTGGTAGCGGATTCTCTTAGCTGGTTGTTTATGGGTAGTGTGGCTCATATAGATGACGAAAAGAAAGAGTTGGTTCGAGATTTTCATAGATTTACCTGATTAGGTGTTCAATTAGTGGATTCTAGCAAGAGCAGTGTTATGGTTCATAATGGTTCCAAATCGTCTTTTGTGATTAATGTGAAGGCTAAGCAAAATCTTGATCCAATTTTGTAGAATAGAAAGAAGCAGTGCACAAAAATTCCGTTGAGGCTTTCTTCGAATGGGGAGATTGGGTACTTAGATATCAAGGTTGTTTGTGTGTTCCGAATGTTCATGAGTTGAATGAATAGATCTTGGCAGAAACCCATATTTCTCGGTATTCTTTTCACTAGGAGCCACAAATATATACTATGACTTAGGGAAGAATTATTGGTGGAATGGTATAAAGAAGGATACTGCGGGATTTGTGGCTAAGTGTCCTAATTGTCAACAAGTGAAGGTTGATCATCAAAATCTTGGAGGTTTATCTGAAGACATTGGTATTCCTACTTGGAAGTGGTAAGATGTGAATATTGTCACGACACAAGGTACCCCCTAGAGGTAACAAGGCACATAGAACCTCGAAAGGCTCCATGCAAGCCACTTAGCATATCATAACATAAGCAATATAACATTAAGAGTAAAAACACAATTCACGTCTAAAATTTTCATTCCAAGAAAAGAGGAAGTCTAGTCTCTAAGTCTAAACATAGCCATCTATTACAATATCCGAATGAGAAAAGGGACACAGCCCATACAACATAGTCTGAAATGGAAATACAAGAAATGAACAAAAGATAACATTCATCCTCGAATCATGAGGACTCACCAACAATCTAGGAAATTAAGAAAATCCAAGCTTCTAGCCACAATGATTAGCACCTCAAGAATTGGACCCTACACTTGGGGAAAATGT
The DNA here is from genome assembly GCA_029582585.1 of Solanum bukasovii. NCBI lineage: Eukaryota > Viridiplantae > Streptophyta > Magnoliopsida > Solanales > Solanaceae > Solanum > Solanum bukasovii. The sequence continues at coordinate 5,503 of JAJOOI010022305.1, forward strand.
AGGAAAAGTTGGCGTTAGTACAAAAAATTACTGAGTATGATAGCCATGCATAAAAACATTGAAAACTTGCTAAAAAGGGACATTTTAGTTTAATAGGCATATTAAACATACAGAGCATCGTAACATAAGAGAAACATATCATCAATACCCTCAAAGAATACTTGTTCAGTGCATGAATAGGACCCCATTAACTCACCCATGCTAACTAAAGCTTCTTAAGTAACCATAGTTCATAATTCATATTCTTTTTCATATTGTTGTCATAGTGTGATTAAGCCTTAACCGACATAGACCATGTGAGCTAAAATAGAATCTGGTGTCTATCACACACTGAAAAGGGGTTGTCCTACTTTCATAAGGTAGAACCATACACTTAGCTTATGGGATAAGGAGATTGCTACTAAAAACCCTGCCTCCAATAACAGGAGAGCTTCCATGTTATGAGACCTCTTCTACAAACCCAGCCTCTACTAGCGGGAGAGCTTCCATCTCATTGTCAATATTCACTGGGTGGTAAGCATTAATTTCCATGAAGTACATATTAAGTCTTGACTTAACTTCATATTCATGGAAAAATATCTTGACACTCGATCCAACATAATTCATAAGATATCTCATTAGATCATGCGCGAGAATAACCTTTCATCGTCCATGCCAACATATAGATTCAATAGGTGAGAAACCCTTTCAACCCTAGAATCATCATATTGTGAGAAAACCTCTCACATTATATCATCTTCATGCATAAGTGTGTTTATTAGAATAACCTTTCAACAACGCAACAGCTAGATCATAATCACATTCACTTTACTATAAAAGGGTTCTTAAAGCATATATTAAACTTCATAATTCATGCATAATATCATATTTTTCATGTCACGGATCAAAGCTCATATTGGATCAACACATCCAGCATTCACTACATTATACATGGATACTAATATCATTCAAGTAGTTCAATTACTACAAGCATAATCTCATAATATCCTTCTTTCATCCACAAATCCACATCACAAGATCATAATTGGGAAATATGGGGATTTCATTGGTTCTTGGTGATTTCATCATAAAAACCATAAAAACTCAACAATTTAATTATAATATAAAGTAATTCAAGCATTAGAATCGTTTTTGATAGCAACCCATGGTTTTGAAATCAAACCCTATATTTTGGGGATTTCTATCTTTGAAATTAAGGTTTTGAAGGGACTCCATGGATAAAGGACTACCATTCCTTAGAAATGAAATCCAATGAATTTGAGAAGAAAACATTGCTCCTTCAACCCTAGATCCACCTTCCTTCTTCTTCTTCCTTGAAGTTCTAGAGAGAGAATTTTCTTTGGAGAGGATGATGTTTTGGGACTAGTTTTCGAATTTAGAAATAATGAGGTATTTGACTTAATTTAGTGCTATAAAATCCTTATATAGGTGAACTAATTTAGCCTAAAATGACCTCACTTAGTTATTAATTAGAACTTGAAAACCCCAAAGTACCCCTAACTTAACTACCAAAAAGCAGTTCCAGGCCTGAACCACGGACCCTTGACCTACGGACCGTGTATGGAACCACAGCCCATCCTGGTTGGGCGTGGTTCGTAGTCAGAGACTTTGGCCCTATCAATGAGACCCTCACCTATAGACAGTGGTTGGACCCACGGCCCAAGCTGGTGAAACGTGGTCGGGGTTCAGAGAGTCTCACTTGTAGGCTCGACCTACGGCCCCCTAACCCATGGGGGTGGACTTACACACGAGGCGTGGGTCCCCTCTGTGGTCCACTGCCCAGGTAGTTTTCTAGGGTCGTTCTCAAAGACCCATGGTGGGTCCTCGGGGGTCATACCTTAATGTTCTAACACTAAACACATTATTTTTAAGTACGGGGAGTTACGTTTACGACTCTAACCCTCATGTTAAGCTCTACTTTAGCCTACTAGTTTCCGCAGTTTTACAATATCTCCCCCTTGGGAACATTAGTCCTCGTATGACAATCTAGACACCTTACAGAAACAAAGACTCCAGACTAGCAGCCCATCATGCATGAAACATCGAAATAATGCATAATTCAAAGGATGAAACATCAACTCCAACTCAAACATACACATTACAAAACAAGAAAGTAGGAACTACATCTACCAACCCATTATGCATGAAAACTCAACATTTCTCATATTCATAGGAGGAACTACCTTCTCCAACTAAATTATGCTCAACACAACATCATGGAGCTAAGATGCAATTTACTCTCAAAAGCATACTAAAACATGTTCATCAATTCATATCATGAAGTCAGATAGGCAACTCATATTCAATGCACAACAACATGAGGAACATGAATCAAGAAAACTCATTTACTTACTAAACATGAATTTCTCAAGAACATGCACGACATAAGGAAATCCTGGAAACGGACATAAATCACACATGACCTGTCACGACCCAGAAGTACCCCCTAGTCGTAACACCGCATACTTGATCCCGAAGGGGTCTCATACAAGCCTCTAGATTCATCATAACATAACACATATAAATATTGTGGAAAAATTAAAACTATTACAACAGAAGTCAAACTTCATTTTTCATAAAGGAAAATCATATAAATTATAGAGTTGGTCTCATACACCATCTAAAACATAGGAATACAAAGTTTTGGACTTAGCCCTTTTCATCAATAAAAGTCTCAATATGAGAAGTACAGTAGAAACTAAGAAATGGATAATCAGTCCTCGAACTTGAGGACTCACCACAACTTGGAGATAAGCAATCCAAGTCTTCTTCAAGAAAGAGAGTGTATATCACCTAGCCAGAACCTAAACTTATAAAAATCTAGAGGAAGAAAGGATTAGCACAAATATGTACTATGTATTGAAACATGCATAAAATCCTTTAAACATGATTAAAAAAAAGACATTTTAGTTGCAAAGTATGCATTTATCATGTTTGGAAACCAACATGCATTTTCAATGTAAAAGACAAGCTATAATCACATTTATACTCATACCATAGTAACATCAATACCTTGGTGACGCCTAAGGAACACTTGTGCAATGTATGGTTGGCATCCCATAATCCCAACCTTACCAAGTAGTCTTTTGAAGCTACCTTAGTCATACATATCATCTTTAGACCTCATGGAAATCAATATTCACAAATAAGAAACTAGTCATGTACATTAATTGAATTAATAAGGAAAGTCATTCATAACAACTATCTATTCAACATACATGCATACATTCAAATTGTAACGACCCAAGAGCACCCCCTAGTTGTTACCTGCGTATTCGACCTCTCGGAGGTCTTATACAAGCCCTTACCATAACACATCATATTCATATCTACACATGTAGAGAGTGTGTGTGTGCATGTTGGTCCTCATATTGACATATTAGCAACAACATCGATATTGAGTGTTCTTCCCTTAAAGGGATCACAACACATTCACAATGTCCCCAATTCATGAGCAATTCACATATAAAACCCTTAGGGATTCTAGACCACACACCCACACTTTATCATAGGATACAAGGACACATTCAACACTGAATAGGTACTCCTAACATGTATATGATCAAACATTCATATAGGGGTCATATAGGTAGTGGTAATTCCACAATAGTACCTAACATAATCAATCATGTAGACTACACCTTATCCCTATCATTATCATTCACATTATACTCCTCATCATCAACACACTTTAAACATCATGCTAGCATTGAGGATTTCATACATAACCTTCATAGCATAACTTCATAAGCATATGCATCATAATCATCAATTCACTTCACATCTATTATCTTCAAGGCCATGATCTCAACATGCGTAGATATACAAGAAGTGAACACCTCCACCATAAGTAGATCAAACCACACAACATCAATTCTCATACGATAAACTAGAAGTTCGATCAATTTACCAATTCTCCAAGCCATGATCACCATGGATCAATCTTCAACAATTCATAATCAATTGACATAGGTAGAAATAGGAATCAACAATGTAATTCAATATCATAAACATAGTCCAAGTACAATTCCATAAACAAAGGGATCAACCCATAACTTTGCCCATAAGGCCATAATCCTCAACTCATCAATATACCAACAATTCAACATGAATAAGTATAGATAATCATAAGAAACATCAATAAAATCTAATCTAAACATAATTTCACCAATAGAGATCATATTCACGAAGACCCAAATCATAGGCCAATTTTCGAGAATTTGGGGATCATGGGTCCTTCAAGAATTCCTTTGAAGATTGTCCTAAAAACATTAATTCCACATTAATTCATCAATAGAATGATTCATAAAATATTTTGACAAGGAACCCATGCTTAGATTGAAAATTGGGAATTTTGGTCTTTGAATCACTTTTGAAAATCTTTGATAGAACTCGTTGAATGAGAAGTTATTCAAGAATCAAGAGTCACCATACTTTAATTATTGAAAACCCATGAAATTGAAGAAGAAATAATTTGAAAACCCATCGTCTAGCTTGAGCTTCATCAAGGTCTTCAATGGAGTTTTTGAGAAAATAAATTTTGAGAGGGAATGGTCAATTTGAAGAATGGGGTCTAATTCTAGGGTTTGGGGTTTTAACCAACTTAAAATACCCTAAAATAGGTAGAATAATCGTTTATAATAATTCCCCAAAGTACCCAAACTATCCCTCACTTAGTTGGACCTTTTAAACAAGTCAAAGTTGAGTTTTATTTTTGTAGATTACGTCGGGAAACAAGTTCGCGATGCGGAGGTGTTCCCACAAGTTTTCATAAATTCATTACAAGACAGTAGAGTCCGCGATGTGTCCACGACACGCGGACCAAAATTTTGGCCCTTGGTGGAGCTAGTCCGCGACGCGGACATGCTCCCTCCAAGCACAACTTCAAGCTGCCTTGGCAATTTGCTTGGCCAAGGTTGGGGTCCTCCTAGGGGACCCTTAGGGTGGCCCCTGGGGCATCGTATCCGAATGTTTTGACCCTAAAAATATTTATTAAGACACTAGGGTCACCTCAACTGATTTTAGACTCCAAACAACACATAAAAACATGAACAACATACTAGAACACACTAACACGTAAAAGACTAGTTTCCGAACGTCTTCGTCGTCCCTTGACGTTTCACTTCCAAACTCTTTAAAACTGACTTAAAAGGCTATTCTTCATTAGTTTGACAAGTTATTAATGCATAAAACCCATGTGAGGCTCTACTTTATCCTACTTTATTTTGAGGGTCGTTACACAAATCTCATCATAATGTAAAGGAATCATCAAATTACATCCTACTAAGTCTACTTGTGCAATGTGGAAGTGAAGTCCCATACCCCCCACTCCTACTAAGTAAAACTCACCAAGAAGGCGTAGTATAGTTCATGTCTCATTCATTATCTTTATCATATAGGGAAAAGTAGCCATAACCGACATAGACCATGTGAGCTACATGGAATCCGGTGTCCTGTAATCCCATACCGAAAGAAGGTGTCCTACTTGCCTAAGGTAGAACTAAATGTATAGCTATAAGGTGGATCCACTAGCTAAAGACCTATGTGGGCACATAGTTATGGGATAGGAAGGTTGCTTCTAGAAACCCTACCTCTTGCATTGGTGGAGGAGCCACTACAACATTTTAGGCCTATGGCCACACTAAATCTGGACAACTCTTGTGAAGTGTTGCCTAAAATGTTTTTGGGTACGCTTTTAAAGTGTAGCCAATTTTTTTAACTTTCGATAATATTGGCAACAATTGTAAAGCGTACTCTTTAATGGTATAGGCTACACTTTATAAGTGTTGTTATATTATGATATAATTGGCAACAAATATTTATATATATGACCACACTTTTAAAGTGTGCTATTTTTATAATTGAAAAAACAACACATTACAAGTGTAACCTTAATGTTTTCACTATAATATTATATTCCCTCCAACATTTTCAAATCTGGCTCCAATTTTTATTTTGCAAAAAAAAATACTTTATGTCATAAAACATAAAACGATTCAACTATTAGGTCTTTTCCCTAAATCGGAAAAAAATTATTATTTCTTGTAGAACAAAATTTGCTCCAAATATGAAATTTTCCCCAATTTCTTGAAGAACACAATTTGCTCCAAATCTGAAACTTTTCAAGGGCTCACAAATTAACATGTATTTATTCATCAATACATAAAGTAAAGATTTTACACTACGATTTTACTACGATTTCTTCAGCAAATTGAAGGAATGAATCTCTCCTAAGCTGACTACAATTTTGGTACGATTTTGCTCCTACAATTTTACTGCCATTTTGCTCCTAATCAGTTGACTACGTTCTTTACGATCTGACTATGAGTTTGCACCTAATTTGAAAATTTGCTCATCATGAATTCTCGTCTAGATGTTCTAATCAGCTTGAAGAACAAAATTTGCTCCAAATCTGATTATTTTTTTTCGTTGTTCAAATCTAGCTGATGAACAGGATAGAACAATTTGCTTCACTTCAGAAGATGGTGTCTTAAAGATTCATCACATTGAAAGGATTTTGTTTGAATAGGGTTTATCAGGTAAAAAAATTATCTTTAAAAGTCTAAATTTATTGCATCTGGGTTTATTGCTTGCTTATGGTTATACATTTAGCTTTAGGGTTCTGATATTCTTGTGGTGTAGAGATGATTTTCTGCTGATTTTTGGGAGTGTAGCTCGTTTTTGTACTACCCACATCAGTTAATTCTTTGCCCTATTTTTCTCTTTTAGATTTGTTCGTTTCCCTTAAACCCAAAGGCCTATTGAATTTATATTTTCGGTTTAGTCTCAAACTGTTTACTTTTTGTGATAACCTATGTTATGAAACTTATATATATCATATTTGGCTCTTCATTTTACCTATTGATTATGATTTTGTATTAGTTTGTGATATTGATATTGTTTGTTGATTGCTAAGTTGACATACATATCTATTGTTTGTGTTTGATAGCTACTACTACTAAAATCATTTGCTCTTTTGTGTTCACCAATGTTTGAATTCGTGCCTCGGGCAAGACCCTTCGATGGTCAAGGGTGAACTGATTTCAACCATCTCATCACATTCATCGATGGTTTGTTTTGATAGTATGTGTTGATGATAAGTCTCATTGAATGTGTTGGGCTAATATTTTCTTGATTGGATGCATAGACTGTAGTGTAGTGTACCTTTTTTGGTTGCTTTGCCAAGCAAATGATGATATTAAGAACTAAAGGTAGATAAGGCTAAACTACCATTAATATTTAACATATATTAGCACTCGCAAAAAGCTAAATTACCTGTGATTCATTTTAACTTTGTGTCTGCTGAGAGTATATCCAACCAAAATCTATATCAACTACTTCTTCTTGTCTAACTATTTTTTCTTGTCCAGCTCCTTCTTGTCTAGCCTTTTCTTGTCCCGCTTATTCATGTCCTCTTCTAACCTGAATCATAAATACACATATAAGTTGTGTTAGTTTAAGATTACCGAAAAGAGAGTAATTCTGATATAGTTAAGTATAGTAGTACAGGTAGTTTTTGATGAGCTGAAGTAGTCTCTTGTGACATAACTTTATATTTGCAAGTTTTTTTTGTTATGAGCAGGCTTGTTACATATACTGCAGTCTAGAGATTGTTGCTTTCTTTTCATCTTTCTGTTGCTCCGTTACAAAACTAACGGTGGTTAGGATAGAGACTGAAAATGCACCACTTTATTAAAGAATCAGGATTATCAATCCTCCGCTAAAAAGAAATACGACAATTTTGAGTTTAAACTCAAAGATAATGGACTATTTTATGTCTTTTCTCTTGAAGTGTTAAAGGTGTTGTCTTTATACTGCTATTTTTCCCTAATTATAGATTATGTTATTGGTTATCAACGAAAATTTTAAATGTTTGAATAAAGGCTCTTTCATGATGCATGTAGAACTTTAATTTTTAAGTTGGGATTGTGGCCTAGTTGAAACGGAATGAGATCAATTGGATCAGAGTGTTTGAACTTCTTTAAAACGTTGTTTACAACTTGAACCTGCTTCTTGATAGAATTTCTTAATCTCAACTAGTTCATTTAATTGCCTTTATCGCTGAGGATATATTTATCGGAATTAGTTCTTTGCTTAAATGAAGTCCTATGTTGTTTCAGCACTTCAACACTTTGTCAATTTTTCTTCAGTCAGAACTTTCCTCGACATCTCATCCTGCTTCATCGACTCTGTGGTACGTAGGCTTCGAACATTTCTTCAAGTTTCAACATTTACTGAAATTTCTCTACTTTCTCACCTTTTTGTAACAATGTTTGAAGGAGAAGATTGTTCTCTATGTGTATTTCTTCAGTTACACTCATTTCTATTTCTACTATGTTAAATTACGACCAAGATAGTGCAACTTCATGCTTTATATTAGTAAAACTTCATTATGTACCACAATAGACGGACACATGCGAATTTCTAACTGATGTTTACAAGATGTACGAACTAATTAAAGAAAAAAATTGAAAATTTATTCTATATGTTGACCTATTCTACCTCTTTCAATATGTGTAGCTAGTGAGACGTAAAGAAATATTGAGTGAGAATTTATTCTAGCTCAAGCCTTCATACATTTAAAGAAATATTTATTATTTCCATCCCCTTCCATTTTTCAGTGAGCTTTTGATTTCCTTCTCTTGAATATTCATCCACTTTGTCATTTCTACGACTGATATACTCTCCCTTTCGATAAATTCTTGGTTTGATGTATAATCAAGATGAGCTTGAATCTCATGTAGTCTTTCCCTTGCTGCTGCAATTCGGTTGTGCAAGCTACCTATTCCTCAATGTTGTAGTATCTTTAGTTTGATTATTTTTGTGATGACCATATAGTGTTCACTTACTGTTTTTGTTATTTAATTGTTTTTTTGGTACAAACACATTAAGATATCTAATAGTGGAATTGAAGACATTAGAGGCAGAATAGTGAGCTTTGCAGTATTACCAGTACAATTATCAAACTACTATTTTTATTTGGTTGAAGATCAGTTGCATACTAATGAACTCTTTGTGAAGTTAATTCTCTGTTGCATACTAATTATGATGTGCCATCAGGGTGAAGATAGTTCTCTATTGTGAAGTTAGTTCTCTGTTGGTATTAAGCTGGAAAAGATGATATATTGGATATTTGTGTTTCTTGTTGGCCTCTATTTTTGGTGATGAGGATTTGGAATCACGGGTGGAAATGTTTGAATTTTCAAAAGTTATTAGAAGTAGTGCTGAGAGTGAGAGGAGGTGTGTATGGTGCTACTAAGTTTTATTTATCTGTGTAAACTTTAATATGTCTTACAACACCATAACAAACTTTAATGTTGTGAGGTGTTGCCCAATAAACTCCAAAAGTTATCAAGAACATAGTCCTGAGCTGCCAATTCAATTGACAGGATACCTTGGTTATCACTATTTGTCAATGGGATTGTTTCTTTCATTTGTCATATTACATAGGCTTAAGTTTGTTGGTTCCTAATTGTTGGTGAATTCTACAAAGTACAATGACGTTCATTGATTGCATTTACAGATTGTGTCTTCAGTCTTGCCTTAGATTGTTTTCAAGTTTATCTCTTAGTTAGCGAAAATCACATATCAGTTGAAGAAAGATTGTACATTTTGATCATGCCATTTTCAGTGTCAACAATCATTTGACTTCAAAGCAGAAGGGCAACAAGATAGCTTGCTCGGTCTTATGTATATTGCACTTTGATGGGCATATCTATGTGTTTTTCTAACTCTTTACAGTTTTGAGACAAATTTTTTGCATCCTGTCTAGGTGATGTGCTGTTGATGTGCAGTCGCCAGTTTTGATTTTGTAAGAGAGCACTTTTACATAATGTGGTATATCTGCTTCTGGATTACTATTTTGCATGGTCTGTGTTACTCATGAGAGCTTTAGAACCTTGTTTCTGTTACCAATTTCTTATTGTGAAAAATTAGAGTTAAGCAATAGAAGTTTTTCATGTTTTCTCATTGATGCTTGAAATAAGTAGCTAAATCTAAGAGCGTATTTGGATTGAATTTTGGATTTTAGCTTTTGAAATAAGTAGCTAAATCCAAGGCTTCACAACAGGTTTTTGAATCAAAATTTCCTTGTTGTTGAACTTCTGGTATCTTCCCTTGTAGTTTTGGTTTGAGGTTCTCTGTTAGGATCTTGTGTCTGCAGGTTATAGAATTAGTGTACATGTTATAGAATCAGTTTACAGTACATACAGTAGGTTATAGCTTGCACTAAACTCAAATGTTGCAATCTCTTAATATCAATTACTCTTATATAGCTGTTGCAATCTGCTATAATAAACTGCAGGAAATTCTTGAAAGAGTTGAGCTCTTCTATAACTGCCTGCACTCAGAAAAGGGTTTCCAGATTGGTTGATCAGAAATCATGGGCTGGTAGTGAATTTGTGTCGCAAGAATGGTCGGGACAATATCCTGAGGTGTAGTTTGAATGATCTTTTCAATATCCCAAGTTCGATTGATCAAAAAAGCATACACTTTGATGTTATTTGGTGTTGAGTTTCCTCTTTTTCCATGCTTTGTTTTGTGCGACTGCTATCCTGATTTACATATTTGCATTAGAGTATCTTGGGATTTTTCTCCTGCTGCCCATGTTCTTTGGCCTAAAGTGGACTTGGAGTTGGCATTGATGTACTGATCCAGTGCTGCCTGAACTCAAAAAATCTGCAGTCTGCAAACTACTGCAAACTACTGCAATCTGCAATCTGGATCAACAAATTAGCCCTATATAATTCAACTATATAACTAAGAAACTAGAAGATGCAGACAAATAGGCATAGCACACAGTAAGCTAATAGTTGTGTTTGCTAGATTAAAAAATTAATCACAACCTATAGTATATACAATATGGCCTTGAAAGTTGAATTTCCAGAGAAATAAATTAGTGAAAGTTGAAGATGAAAAAGATTACCTTCCACAAGCTTTGAGAGGCAACAACAAAGTAGTAGGTTTCAGGTGCATTGTTGTTATAGTTGGTCTGAATCTGAAGTAAATAAATGAATAAAAACCTGATGCTCATTAGCTATTCTTCGAGAAAAAAATGGGCCATAACTTCGACATCTCCAGAGGAGTTAAAGATTTATCGATACCATTAAACACACTTGTCAAAGCTCATATACACAATACACAGTATGTTTCTTAGTTATATAACTGCTGCAATCTGATTTTTTGTACATGGTTTGTTTTGATTTTTAATTTCATTTTAAATGTGTAGGGAAATGGAGGTGATCAAATTTGAAGGGTCGCCACAACTTAATTTGATCTAATTGAAGCGGAATGATGAAGAGCTTTTGAACTATTGTAAAAGTTTGAATACATTATATTTGATTTTGTGAATATATTGAACTATTGTAAGAGTACTTTTTTATTTTAACTATTCTGTACACATATTTAGAATATTGCTTTATAAGTATGTGTATGTATACAAGACATACTATCTTTCGAAGTTTATTGCAAATCTATATATTTGAATTACCTATTAGCTAATTTAATGTTTGAGACTATTTATTGCAAAATAATATTGTTGTTTTTTAATTAAAAATTGTGGCATACAAATATTTTATAGACAAAATGTTGTAGTGAGATTCCATCTCATGGGTTTAATTTAGATGACCCAACCTATTGCATTGACGGAAGGTCCTTTACCTGACTGTCCATATCCTCTCGGTACTAAGCATTATTTCCAAATTATTCATAATTAGTCTTGAATTGTATTTACATGTGTGAAGGAGTGCTCTAACCTTCATTCAATACAACTCATAAAATAGCTCATAGATTCAATAAAGTGAGAACTTGCTTTCAACCTTAGAATCATCATTATCATGTGAGTAGGCCTTTCACATTACTGTTCCTGGTGTTTTCATGAGAATAGACTTTCAATCAACACAAAAACATTATCATCATCCTAGACAATTAATACATAATCATGTGTAAGGGTAAGGGAAGAATAGCCTTTCAACAATACCTCAATTTACAGAGTAGTCATAGGATCTTATCTTTCTAAGTGAATCATGAGTACATACACAACATTTATCAACATGTATAAACCCTATCAATTTACCCCCTCTCAAGGGTTATGAATCATGTATCACAATTACTCCTAAAGATACTACAATAGGCATGAATAAAACAAGATTCAATAACGAGATTAACATAGATACAATTCATAGTAATCATCTTGCATCAATACACCCATAAAAATTCATGATATTGGGGTCATGGGGGAGTACATGTGTTCATGGGGAATTTTACAATAAAAATCACCATTAAACATCAAATCATCCATAATATAAGACAATTAACATAATGAAATCGTTTTCATGAAGAGCCCATGGTTAGAATGAAAACCCTAGTTGTTGAACAAGTTACCAATTTCCAGATTAGAGTTTGAAGGGCTTCAAGGAGAAAAGTGTTCCATGAATCAAGGTTCCCATACCTTAATTGCTGTTTTTCCCACAAAATTGGAGTGAAAAGCTTAGAGCTTGAACCCTATTCTTGACCTTCTTCTTTGTTCTTCAATGGAGTTTAGAGAGAGAATATTTTAAGAGGGAAGTGGGTTTGAGTTTAGCTCTTGTGAATTATGTGAAGTTCAGTGAAGTTTTAATGACTTAAAACTATTTATATGTGTCTAAAAGAACTAATAATAACCATCCCCCACCCTTACTTAATTAATTAGAATTCATTAAAAAAAAGTTGACCCTTGGCCGAAATCATTGACAGCATTGCAGACCTCATCCACGAGCCCCCAACTTCAGGGCGTGGACTTATCCACGGACCGTACTGGTCACTCGGGGATTTAGTTTGAGGACTGGTCTTTTGGCCTTGGTCCAGGACTTATCCCCCCCCCCCACCTCCTTGGGAACATTCGTCCCCGAATGATGATCTAAACACCAAACTAAGTTAGAAAGTCTAGACTGATAGCCCATTATGCATGAAACATCAAAAACATGCAAAACTTGCAAATGCACCATTCACAACATGCACTTTTCAAAATGAGAAAACTTCAACTCCATTTCTCAAGACGTAGTCAGTGCCACACAAGGAGCTAGCAACTACTTCTAACAATACAATATGCACAAGATTCATCAATTCACATAAACATGGGAGGAACTAACTTCTCCAACTCAAGCAAGCTCAACACATCAATGTGAAGACAATATGCCATTTCATCAAACATATCTAAGAATGTTCTTCAATTTACCTCATGAAGTCAAAACTGCAATCATCATACTAAAGCGTAAATCAACATGAGGAATTTATAAATCATGAAAACTCAATATGCCAAAATATAAATTCTCACAAGAACATGCACCACATAAGGAAATCATGGAAAAGTCACTCAACACACATGACTCCCAAAACACTAAAGACTCAAGAGGAATTATTTACCTCAAGTTTGAATAGGAGTTGAAGGAAAAAAATGAGAATAACGGGACTTTATATCGGCCTCGGCCTCCCATGTAGCACCCTCAACTAAGTGATTCCTCCATAGAACCTTAACGGAGGCTACTTCCTTATTTCTCAACCTTTTCACTTGCCGGTCCAAAATCTCAACCGGTACCTCTTCATAAGAAAGGTTTTCATCAACTCCTGAACCCTCTAAAGGAAGGATGGGTACCGGATCACCAATAACATTCTTAAGCTTGGAAACATGAAACACCGGGTGAACCGGGGCCAACTCATTTGGCAAGTCTAATTCATATGTGACTTTCCCAACAAGTTTCAAGATTTGGTATGGGCCTACATACCGGGGACTAAGGTTCCCCTTCTTACCAAACCTTATCACACCTTTCATAGGTGAGATTTTCAAGTAGACCCAATTAGCAACCTCAAATTCAAGATCCCTCCTTCTAACATCGGCATAAGATTTTTGCCAACTTTGGGCCATTTTCAACCTCTCTCTAATGAGTCGAACTTTTTCAATGGAATCATACACTAGTTCGGGACCAATTAGAGCAAACTCACCTACTTCAAACCACCCAACCGGAGATTTAACCCTCCTACCATATAGTTCTTCCAACAAAGCCATGGCAATGCTAGAGTGGCAACTATTTTTGTGGGAAAATTTTATTAACTGAAGATGATCATCCCAATTACCCTTGAAATCGATCACGTACGCCCTCAGCATATCCTCTAAAGTTTGAATGGTCTTTTCCGCTTGACCATCCATTTGATGGTGAAAAGCGGTACTAAGTTTAACATTGGTACCTAGCCCTTGTTGAAATGACTTCCAAAAATGTGAAGTAAATTGAGTACCCTGATCCAAAATGATAGACAAGGGAACCCCATGCAACTTCAGTATTTCCTTGATGTACAATTTGGCATATTCTTCCGCCGAAAAAGTAACCTTAACGGGAATGAAGTGGGCTGATTTAGTCATTCTACCAACAATTACCCAAATAGAATCATGTTGCCTTCGAGTACGAGGCAAACCCACCACAAAGTCCATATTCACTTCCTTCCACTTCCAAGTGGGAATATTTATATCTTGCAACGAACCTCCCAGTTTTAGGTGTTCGACCTTAACTTGTTGACAATTTGGACATTTGGCCACCAAACCCGCTATATCTTTTTTCATGCCATTCCACCAATAGACTTCCCGTAGATCATGGTACATCTTGGTGGCTCCCGGATTAATAGAATACCATAAACCATGAGCCTCTTCTAAAATTTGCTCCCTCAAGCCATCAACATCCAGAACACATAATATACCTTGGTACCTAAGCACCCTATCTCCCCCTTGGGAGAAAGCCTCAACGGACTTGTTGAGAACCGATTCTTTAAATTCCATCAAAATAGGATCAAGATATTGCTTAGACTTTACATCCACCACGAAGGACGATTAAGAACTATGATGGACCATGAATCCACCCTTGGTGGAATTCAGTAGTTGGACACCTAACTGAGCCAACCTATGCACACCACAAACCAATTCCTTCTTCTCATCTTCTACATGAGCCACACTAACCATGGACAATCTACTTGGGGCATCCACAACTACATTGGATTTGCCGGTGACACGACCCGAGAGCACCCCCTAGTGGTAACACGGTGTACTCGACCTCGAAGGGGTCTAATACAAGCCTCTTAGCATTCATAACATTAGATACATAGAAATAGTGTGGAATTTAAAAGCTTTCTTTAATAAATCCAACATCAAAAGACATTTATAAAGAAGCGGAATACTAAGTCTCACATGGCCATATTTGACAAACTTTAACAAGATAGGATCATGGCCCTTTAAAATCAAAGTCTTAACAAAGTCTTCAACATAAAAACTAGAAAAATAAAGTACTTGTCCTCGACGTATGAGGACATACCAAAAGAGGTCTTGAGAGAACTGTAATCCCAAGTCTCCCTAAAGAAGGCAATCACTTGCCGGAACCTACACTTGTAGTAAAAATAAGAAAATATGGGTTAGCACACAAAAATGAACTAAGTATGATGACCATGCGAAAACATGCTTTAAAAGGGACATTTTATTGAAAATCATGCTTTATGCCATTTTTATAAAACTTCAAGAACATTGATACAAGAGGCATAATATAAGTCACAACCAACATACAAAGTCACATAATTCACATTTGAGAAAAATCACATATAACCCTTTACCTTCACCTTGAACTCCACCTCAAGTAACCCTCAAGCTATGACTTGGGCAATGTATGGGAAGCATCCCATACCACCACCCACACTAAGGCACCACCTTAAGGTCACCCAAAACTGAACTTACCATTCATCCTTTCCACCTTTACACAATAAAGGATTTAAGAGACATAAACAGTATATGTATCATATCATCACATTAAGACCAACATCTAAGACAACTCTAAGTTATACTTGTCCAATGTTCAAGTAGCATCCCATACTACTACTCACACTGAGTACTCCTTTGAAGTCACCATAGACAAGGCACATTCATATAAAATAAACATGACAAGGAAGTAACTCATAATACAATCCAAGTATAGCATGCATCTTTACATTTAAGCATTTAAGCCAGCATTCTTCATTAGATTCATTTAGGACACATTCATGCATTTAAAGGGCTTTCATAAATTAAGTTTGGAAAGCCAATATGCATTTTCAAACATAGAAGACAATCTGTATTCACAATACACTCATAACATAGTAATATCAATACCTTAGCAACCTCTAAGAACACTTGTACAATGTATGGTTGGCATCCCAGAATACCAACCATACTAAGCATTCCTTGAAGCCACATATTCATTTCCATAATCTTCAAGCTTACCGTAATCCATAGTCATAAATGACGATTTATATAGGTACAAGAACTAATCATAAGGAAATTCAACTATTCATATCTTGTCATACAATAAGGAAAACATTCCAGAACATCCTAATAAATCTTCTGGTGCAATGTAAAAGTGAAGTCTCATACCCCCACTTCTACCAAGTAAACCCATAAAGAAGTCATAGTATAGTTCCTATCATATTCATTATCTTATTGTTATTACGAAATATTAGCCATAACCGACATAGACCATGTGAGCTACATGGAATCCGGTATCATATAACCCCACACCGAAAGAAGGCGTTCTTACTTGCCGAAGGTAGAACTAATTATATTTAGCTTCTAAGCGGATCCACTAGCTATGTCATATGTTTGGGACATTGTTGACACCTAATTTTAGACCCCCACATATAGATTAATTTTTGAGGTTCTTTAATTTCAAACGATTCAGAATAATTAATTTTATAGAGATTCAAATATTTTTCAAATTATTTTTTTAGGTAATTTTAGTCATATTATACTTTTTATATAATAAATATGCTTTTATATATACTTAGTATATTTTATAAATATTCAAAAATCGCGTCAAAAAGATTTTTACTTTTACATAAATATTTTGTTAATTAGATTAGGTTAAATTATAGTTAATATTTTTGAATTAATTAGTTTCATTAAGTTAATTATTTTATTTTGTTAAGATTAGGATGCTTGTTAATTCATCGAGAACAATTCATCTTATTTTAATTTGGGGTCGAATTTAACCAATTACCCCAATTTGTTTAAATATACAATTCATGTGGTTATTTTCTCAATTCAAATTGACCACACTTTGGTCCAAATTGCTACAATCAAATCTTATTCCCTTTGCCCACCATATTTCCTCCTAACCGACCCAATACCAAAAGAAGCCCATTTAGCATTGCAACAACAAGCAATTCCCAGCCCAAACTAAATTTCAAAGAGACCCACTAGTACATACATCAGCAACAGCAGTACCAAATATCAGAACGACCCCAACCTCGTTTCTTCTTCTTTTTCACGCAATGAAACCCATAATTCGACCTAGAACTGAAACCCAGAAACGCACTAGCAGTCTAGCAGGGAATCTAGCCCAAATCTAACGTCCTCGTCCTCTCCCTCTCTCCATTATCCTATCTGTCCGAAGATCGTTTCGAAATTGGTCCTTCATAATCCAGGTGTCTCAATCTCGTGTGCTTGCTCGTCCCTGCTCGACAATCAGAGGGCTCGCATATTTGATCCGTTGGAATTGGTACTATGGACAGTCGTTCAACCTTATCCTTTCAAAGGAATTCGAATTTCAAATTTCGGATTCCATCAAATTCTTCACCCGTTTTCCCCCTTAATTCAGCTCCAATTTCTTCTATATAAACTCTCCTCTACTCTCTGTTTGATGGGTTTTTTTTAGACCCGAATTTACTATCTAAGACAGAGGGAATTTCCAGCAGAACAAATAGACTTAGAGATAGCCAATCTCCATAAATATATACAGAAAACATACATTAAGAGCTCAAAAGCTTAGTGATTTTCTCGTTCGAATTCATCAGAGTTTGTCAGAATCCGGTGAAGCTCCATTTGTGGTAAAGTCACGGTCCTTCAACTCATCGTTCCAGTCGCTGCCCAAAAAGAGATGGATGCTAATCTATTTCCTTTTACTTTCATGTGGCTTCGGGTGAGTATAATGAACTCCATTACTTTCCTCTTTTCATTTTGAATGGGCCTCAGACACCCAAGTTCATTCTCTTTGTTGAGTCAACCCTCAATCACTAACAATGGAACAAACAAACAGGTCCAATTGAAAGTAAAAAGGGCTGGAAAAGTATTGTCGGAAATCAGACTTGGGCCCAAATCTCTCTCTCCTTATTACTTATGTTTCATATTTGGTTAATTGCCATTATTTTCTTATTTGTTAGTCAAATTTTAAGGTTTCCTAATTCAATTCCCCAAAGGATAACTATTTTGAGTAAACTACTTAAAATTAAATAAACACTTGTTTTGTATTTGATTTAAAGGAAATTTGCAAAATGTTGTACTTAAATAATATTTTTAATATCCCCCTTTCCCTTTTAAGATTTTTCAAAATTTTAAATTATTTACATCTTAATTAGTTTAAGTATGCATGCTTTTATTTTTAGAATCGTTTAGCTAAATAGTTAATTAGTGGATAACCGCAAGTTAGCAGACATTTCAGTTGCTTTTAAACCCTTCCCGAAATGCTAATATAAACCTCGAACCCCCCTTTAATATTTTCATAAGATTTCTATTTTAATCTATTGGAAAAAAAAGTTTTCTTAACTATCCTTTAAAAATTAAGTGGCGACTCTTAAAACTAGTCATTTTTCTCTATTTAAAATAAAATGGAATGGCGACTCCACTGGGGATTTGAATTGGGTTCTAACCTTAGAATTAATTTGTTTGGCTAATGTTTGTTTTTCATTTGCTTATTTGTTTAATTTTTTACAATATTAAACTGTTGCATTCATGGCATGACATATTCCGTCGAACGACACTTCTTTAACTTTTCACTTGAAGGACAATTATGTGGGCCGTAGTCGTTTGTTAACCAAATTCTTCTTAGGGCACCTTCACGAATATAGTTGGCTACTAGATAGTCAACGGCCGTTAAATGTCCCAGCCCAAGTAGACCGCTCGAGTCATCAATCCACTACAAAAAAGCCGACTCCTACTCAAACCAGTGTAGAGAAAAATTCAATCTGGAAAAGTAGCGCATTGGCCTTAGATAACCCAACACCCAATGCGTGTTGGGCCCATTAAAAAGATCACCTTGAGTACAAAACGGCCCACGTCCTAAACGGGCGATCATATTTATGTGTTAAATTGAAAGATGTAAACGTTATTTAAAAATTCATTGTCCCTTGGGGTTGGGAGTAGAATTTAATAGCTTTTTCCATTCTTAGGAGGATTTTCAGAAGCTACTATCCAGAAGGGATGGACATCCGGAGATGACAAGAAGCTCAAGAGCTAAGGACCTTTCATGGAAGTTTAGTTTAGGATGGTACCCCTGCGCGGGACCGATTATTCTGTATCTGTTTTCCCCTATTATGTATCCCCATTCGGTTTATTCACAAAACTTGTATAAATATGGGTTTTGGTGAAATAAAATATTTCAGATGACGTATACGTCTTTCAAATCGTTAGGCTTACCCTTGGCAGAAAAGGGTCACATATATGTTTAGAGCGCGCAATATTTGTTTATATGTTATAACTACTTGTGTGAATATGTTGCTTCATTTGGAGATATTCTAGCTCACTCCTCTTCGAATTTTTTTTAGAACCCCTATGCATGAATATCAATTAACTATCAAAAGTACGACCAAATACTCTTCGAGTCTTTAGTTTCCCAACAAGAATCAAACTTCTCTTTCAAACTCTAAACCTTACCTTTTCATCTCGAAAAAAGGGTCAATTTGCCATCTCAACTCAAGAAGAGATTCAGGGCAGTCGAACTACGTAGGACCTGAATTCTCCCTTGTGAGATACGTAGAAAGTCTTTCATGGCTCGGTCCCCATTTTTGAGAAATTTTATCTTCTTCCAACTCTTACAAACAAATTATACTTCATATCAATCGAAAATCAGAAGTATGTTTATGAAAGATACAATCGACTTTGTCTCGACTCGAGTCAACTTTTCAGATTCAGTAAGATCAAAATTAAATAGACAAATTCTTGTCTATTTAGTCATTTCTCTAAATACGTGGGATAGCTTATCTTAAAGTGTAGCAATTCTTATGTGTTTGTGGTCATATGTGTGATATTTTGTATTATTTATCATCTACATAGACTAACACGTTTATCTTTTGAGTTATTTTTCTTTGTCAGGTACTTAGAACTGATCTGTGTTGATAAGTTGGTTGGTCATCCTTATTTCACAAGATCGAAGGCCCCCAAAGATTCCTTCCCTCATCAAAGTTTACAAAAAGGAAAGGCAGTAATAGGTGATAACAATGACGGGATTAGCCTGACTGATGTTGTCATGCCTCAGCCTGCCACTACTGATCAAAATGAATTAATTATGCAGTTGATGTAACAGATTGCCGAAATGAGGAACCAAATGCAAAGAAGGCAAGATTTATCTAATCCAATTTTCGCTTTCAACCCTCTAGGAGATGGAAGACCTCCACTCCACTTTCATCCACCAAGCGTGGAACAGGTTCATAGCCTGCCCTCTAACCCCGCTCAAAATCCCCCAATTATTGATCTAACCGCCCCAAATCCCTATCATGCCTCTATCTCTTACCAAACGTCACCTCCTTCTCAAGGTACAAAACCCCAAACCCCAAACCTTCCCTCCTCATCAAACTGCCAACCCGCAAGCTTTCCCTCCCCCTCAAAATCAAAATGTTAACAATCCCCAAACCTTCCCCCATCACCAAAATCAGCATACCAACCCCAGACTTTCCCCCAAAATTACCAAGCCACTCAAAATACCCAGAATCCCTCAATTGCTCTGCCATTGCCTCAAAATACTACTTTTCAAATTCCAATTCCAAATGAACCCTATGCCAACTGTTTCGAACTTGATCACTATGAGGAACAAGAGAGAAAGTGGAGGTCAAAGGAAGAGGCAGCCAAGCTCAATATGAAAGAAGAGATCAGGAAAACCATGAAGGAGCTACACTATATTCTTGAAGTCGATGGGTTGAGTTAGGAGGATCTGTGCATCCATCCAAATCTGGACCTTGTTTAAAGTGCCAAAATTTGACACTTTCGGACAAACAGGGAATCCATTGGCGCACCTGAAAGCCTATTGTGACCAACTCATAGGAGTTGGCATGAATGAAGTCTTGATAATGCGGCTATTTAGCCGAAGTTTAAGTGGAGAAGCGTTGGAATGGTTTACCTCTCATGAGATAAGGAAATGGTCTAGATGGAATGCACTAGCTAAGGATTTTGTCGAACAGTTTGCCTACAATGTGGAGATTGTTCCTGATCGCTATTCTTTGGACAGAATTAAGCGGAAATCCACTGAAAGTTATCGTGAATATGCGTATAGGTAGAGGAAAGAAGCCACCCGGGTTCGACCATCTATGTCAGAGAAGGAGATCGTTGAAGTTGTCATACGTATTCAAGAGCCAGAGTATTATGACATGATAATATTGTTCATTGGAGCAAAATTTGCGCAGATGGTCAATGTAGGTGAGGCTATCGAAGATGGGATTAACACTGAAAAGATTTCTCGCGTTGCTGCCCCAACCAAATCTTCAGGATTGTTGAAAAAGAAGAGAGAGGATGAGTCTTCTATTTTCTGTGCATTTGATGGTAAAGGACAATTCAGAAAATCCTCAATTTACATAGGTTATCCTTGAGCTCCACAACTTTTTATACCCAATCAGGTTATCAAACTCCACCACCGAGTTACCAAATTCTACCTCCTAATTACCAAACTCCACTAGCGAGTTACCAAATTCCATCTCATCCTTTAGAGTCTTTACTCCATTGGTTGAGAGCCGAATACAACTTTTTGAGAGATTGAAATCAGCTGGCCTGATACACATAATTGATCGAAAAAATATCAATGTCAACTCAAGCTTTATAGACCCAATCTTCGTTGTGCTTACCATTCAGGAGGTGCTGGGCATATTACTGAGGATTGTATCAACTTGAAGCATAAAATTCAAGACTTGATAGATCAAAAGTTCGTCACTCTTCAGAAAGTCAGTCCTAATTTCAGTAGTAACCTTATTCTGAATCATAGAGGGGTGACTATTAATATGGTTGAAGTCGAAGAAGATTTGAATGCGGAGGAAATTATAATCTCAGCCAACCTTGAAAAACTTGAGAAAGTTGTAACCTCTCCAACCAAGAGAGAGAAATCCAAGTTTGTGACCATGACACCTCATCAAGCTTTTGCTTTAGTGCCAAAGGAGGGTCAGAACAAGCAGAAGTTCGATCAAGCCTTTCAAAAATCATTGCCTCACTTATATCGGTCTTTTCCAATGCAAAATAGTCTAGGGAAGGGAATCAAAAACTGGTTCAAAGAAGTTGATATTTTGCTTAAAAAGATGATCAAGACACCAGTCATACTAGACAAAGAGTCAAAGGAGAAAATTCCTAATTGGACATCGACTTCACTCTTGATTCCTCACTCGACTTGGTAAACATAAACAATTTTCTATGTTATTTCTAAAATTGGTGGTGTTCCGATGAGGCTCGAGATCCATCTTTTACTTTATTTTTGCCTCAATGTGTTTTAATCTCCCTCCTAATATTTTGAAAAAGGAAAAATGTTTTATTATCATGGCCAGAGTTCTTATTTTCTTATTTCAAATGAAAAAAGTCTTTTATTGCGAAAATTTTCTTTACTTGCTTTATATTTGCTATCTAACAGTATATGTCTATGATTTAAACAAAAATATTTTCAATCTGTCAATATCATGTCATGTCACAAGCTGAATGAACAAAATGGGGTAGATGCGGAGGAATTTAGGGACTACAATGAGAAGGTCATGGTACCCAAACACCTGGTTGAGGAGTTTAGATAGTTCTAAATTCATGATAAGCCGAATTCAGAAGAGATCAGAATAGCGAATCAGGAAAATGAGGAACGCATCAAGGAAATCAAAATTGGTGCCTATCTGACAAAAGCACAACAAAGATAACTCATCAGTTTGCTTGGAGAACACATCGATACATTTGTTTGATGATATCATATGGTTGAGCATGAACATTGGGTCTCACAAGTTATCGATCTACTTAAATGCTGTCAAAAGATATCATGTTTGAAGACTCGACTTCTATCGTTTCCTTGTAATAACCTTTATTTCCTTGTCATAGTTTATGCTTAGAATTTATCCTTTTGTAATGAACTATGTCTGACATGAATTCTCAAGAATGAGATACGTACGCGGCCTATGTAGGCCTCGGTCACCCATTTATCCCTGTTTAATGTTTCCTGTTGTACTTGAACTACATTTGACCTGAATTCTCAAGAATGAGATACGTAGGGGACCTATGTCGGCCTCGATCATTTCCTCATTTAATTCCTATTTTTGTGAATCCTCGAGAGGAGAACTACGTTTGACCTGATTCCTACCTCAACGGGATAGGTAGCCGCCACAACGGCTCGGTCATATCTCCCGTAAGAGTTCTATTTTCCTTTACAATAGAAACTGGGAAAGAATTTTTGAGAGGGACTCAAAAATGTCTCAAAAATTCTCAAGAAAAGGATCTCTCCAATAAGTCGAGACTGAAGATACATTGACAGTTGCAACTGCGACAAAATTTCCCTCTAAAAAATTCTACAAGTCATAGATCAATAGTTCGAGATACTCCAAGACATCTAACTGGGACAAAAATTTTTAGGGATTCAAAAATTTCTTCAAGCATCACTAGAAGTTTGTAGTCAATTTTGAATATTTCGAGCATGATTTGAAGTTTAAAACTAACTTCAAATGATCTATGGCATAGTTAACTTCAATAATCTCCCGCATCGTTGGATTTCAGAGTCAACTACAAAAATTCTCGATTATAGTAGATTTCGAAAGAATCATGCCAAAAATTTCCCAACCTTTAAAGATTTTTGAATTCTCCAGAACAAGATATCGGACACACCAAAGTTTCGAACAAAGGACGTTCATTTAAGCTTGATGTGACATGACGTTTGACAGTGATCTTTTTCAATTACAGCTTTTTGAAAACTTGTTTTTTTTATTTTTTCTTAAATTCTTTATCTATATGTTTCAAATATGTTTGCATAAAATGTTTTTCCTTATCTATCGAGAAGCAAGAGATCAGAGCGATCAACCGAAGATATCAAGACAAGGAGCAAGCGATTGAAGAAGGCAACACAGATCAGTTTGTTTTAAAACTAACAATTTTTTTGTGGATGCAGGTCTATGAGATTGCCTCAAGTTCATCATATTTCTCCATTCAACGAATATGGATGCAGGAAAGTCATTGAAGTTTTTCAGAGGAAAGAGAAAGAGTTCAGAATATGAGAAACCACACCTCGTTTAAAGTCTCAGCGAAGCATGAGTGACATTGAAAACAAAGTGTTCAAAATGGGAACAAGTGAAAGCATCACTCTCAACATATACAAGCATCTTCGATGACACGAGATTACATTTTTCAGCATTAAGAATGTTTGAAGAATATTCACGAATTTCATCGATATAAGACGCGGTAATGTGAACTACCCAGGGGACATCGTCTTTACCACCCGGATTGACATTCCTAAAGTATTATCAAATGAGATAATACCATCACCCAGAGGGACATCATCGTTATTTTATCAATGGAATATATCGTCCTAGCGATGGATCTTCATTATCATTATCCTACCAATGCATCAACATTATCCTACCAATGGATCATCAACATTATCCTACCAATGGATCAACATTATCCTACCAACGTATCTTCATCTTCATCAACATCATCCTACTGACGGATCTGCTTTACATTATCCTACCAATGGATCAACAGTGTCCTACCGACGGATCTTCATCATCATCCTCCTGACGGATCTTTATTATCGTCATCCTACCAATGGATCTTCACCAATATTATCCTCTTAGCGAATCACTATTAATCATCATTTTATCGATGGAATATTATCATCATATCGATGAAGTAGCATCATCCTACAGATAGATCAACATCACTTTATCAATGGATTATCGTCATCCTATCAATGAAGCATCAACATCATCATCATATCATTATTGTCATCCTATCAATGAAGAATTATTATCTTGCCAATGGAGCATCAGCATCATCATCCTATCGATGGAGCATCATTATCATCTTATGAATGAAAAATCATTATCCTATCAATTGAGCATCAACATCATCATCCTATCGATGAAACATCATCATCATCCTATCATGTAGCAGTATTATCCTACGAATAGATCAACATCATCCTACCAATGGAATATCGTCATCTTACTAATGAAGAATCATCATCGTTACTTTCATTTCCAAGAACGACATCAAGAGAGCTATTAACATATTACATCAGTCTATTTCTTATTACTTCATATCAAAAGAAGAGTACATTGATGAATTATATTGCAAATATGAGATATAAGTTTTATTTGCTCAACGTCAAATTGAAAGAAAGCTGACGTCAATTATTTGAAGGGAGCAGCTAAGTGTCCACATGGTAAAAGACACTATCTCTCCGTTTGAATTACATTTTATGGTAATGAGTTTTATCTCAGTCTTTGTCGAGAGCATCCAAAAGGATGAATTCTCAAAACAAACCACAGGTGCGGACAACATAAAAAAGGATGCAGCACAACGTGAAATTTTTTCTTAGCAGTGAACTGAGACATAATCTGAAGAGGAGTATCAAACTCTTAGGACGCGAGCTGATGAGCGACTTCCACCACAATCAAATCACACCCCTATCAGAAGGCATGTAGTATTTTCTTTAGGTTTATTAGTTTTAGTTTTGCATCCGGAAAATTTTGATTTTTACGAGAGGCAACTTTCCAATCCGAGTGACAATGCATCAAGAGCTTTGAAAATTATGTCTGTGTAAGTTCTTAATTATGGGTGGGAAGTGCACCACATTCATGGCTAAGAGGTTGCAACCCTCTTTTTCATACTCGACTTATTTATTACTCTTCCAGAACCAAAGGTTATATTAGCATAAGAGATTTCCTTTTCAACCTATCGAGTCGAACTACAAGCAGCCTAATTCCATAAGTTTAGGGATATGTAGGCGAGCTCGATGCTGAAAACTATGTTGTACTTTGACATTCTCTCCAGAGCATTCTGATTTCTTCATAATTCTATGTTGGGATAACTTTTGAATTCTTTCAAAATCGTGCATTAAATCAAGCACATCAAACTACAAGTGGCCTAAATTTTCCTATAGCCCGAGAAATGTAGGAAACCCGATATCAGGGTTCGGCGATAATTCCTAAAGTCCATACCAAAATCTTTTTTTCTGAAGGATGAATATGTGGTCGGCCAAAATTGGATCCATCAATTTGATTTGCCTCGGATTTATTTCATCAATCCTAGTCAAACGAGGGACAGTTATTGACACCCAATTTTGGACCTCCACATATAGATTAATTTTCGAGCTTCATTAATTTCAAACTAATTGGAATTATTAATTTTATAATAATTCAAATATTTTTTAAGTTATTTTTTTAGGTAATTTTAGTCATTTTATACTTTTTAAATATAAAATATGCTTTTATATATAATTAGTATATTTTATAACTATTCGAAAATCGCGTAAAAAAGATTTTTACTTTTACATAAATATTTTATTAACTAGTTTAGTTTAAATTATAGTTAATATTTTTGAATTAATTAGTTTGATTTAGTTTGTTATTTTATTTTGTTAAGATTAGGAAGCTTGTTAATTAATCGAGAACAATTCATCTTATTTTAATTTTGGGTGGAATTTAACCAATTACACCAATTTGATTAAATATACAATTCATGTGGTTATTTTCTCAATTCAAATTGACCACACTTTGGTCCAAATTGCTACCATAAAATCTTATTCCCTTAGCCCACCATATTTCATCCTAACCTACCCAATATCAAAAGAAGCACATTTAGCATTGCAACACCAAATAATTCCCAGCCCAAACTCAATTTCGAACAGACCCACCAGTACATACATCAGCAACAGCAGTACCAAATATCATAACGACCCCAACCTCGTTTCTTCTTCTTTTTCACGCGAAGAAACCCAATAATTGACCCAGAACTGAAACCCAGAAACGCACCAGCAGTCCAGCAGTGAATCGAGCCTAAATCCAATGTCCTCGTCCTCTCCCTATGTCCCTTATCCTCTCCGTACGCAGATTGTTTCGAAAATTGTTCTTCATATTCCAGGTATCTCAATCTCGTGTGCTTGCTCGTCCTTGCTCGACAATCAGAGGGCTCCCATATTTAAACCGTTGGAATTGGTACTATGGACAGTCGTTCAACCTTATCCTTTGAAAGAAATTCAAATTTTGAATTTCGAATTCCATCCAATTCTTCACCCGTTTTCCACCATTAATTCAGCTCCAATTTCTTCTATATAAACTCTCCTATACTCTCTGTTCGACGGGATTTTTTTTAGACACGAATTTACTATCTCAGACAAGGGAATTTCCATCAAAAGAAATAGACTTAGAGATAGAAAATCTCCAGAAATAGATACAGAAAACATACATTAAGAGCTCAAAGGCTTAGTGATTTTCCCGTTCGAATTCATCGGAGTTTGTCAGAATTCGGTGAAGCTCCATTTGTGGTAAAGTCACGGTCCTTCAACTCGTCGTTCCAGTCGCTGCCCAAAAAGAGATGGATGCTAATCTATTTCCTTTTACTTTCATGTGGCTTCGGGTGAGTATATTGAACTCCATTACTTTCCTCTTTTCATTTTGAATGGGCCTCGGAGGCCCAAGTTCATTTTCTTTGTTGAGTTAACCTTCAATCACTAACAATGGAACAAACAAACAGGTCCAATTGAAAGCAAAAAGGGCTGGAAAAGTATTGTCGGAAATCAGACTTGGGCCCAAATCTCTCTCTCCTTATTACTTATGTTTTATATTTCTTTAATTGCCATTATTTTCTTATTTGTTAGTCAAAGTTTAAGGTTTCCTAATTCAATTCCCCAAAGGATAACTATTTTGAGTAAACTACTTAAAATTAAGTAAACACTTGTTTTCTATTTTATATTAAGAAAATTTGCAAAATGTTGTACTTAAATAATATTTTTAATATACCCTTTCCCTTTTAAGATCTTTCAAAATCTTATATTGTTTACTTCTTAATTAGTTTAAGTATGCATGCTTTTATTTTTAAAATCGATTAGCCAAATAGTTAATTATCGGATAAGCGCAAGTTAGCGGGCATTTCGATTGCATTCAAACCCTTCCCAAAATGCTAATATGAACCTCGAACCCCCCTTTAATATTTTCATTACATTTATGTTTTAATCCTTTGGAAAAAAAATAGTCTTCTTAACTTACCTCTAAAAATTAAGTGGCGACTCTTAAAACCAATCATTTTTCTCTTTTTAAAATAAAACACACATAGTTATGGGATAGGGAGATTTCTACTAGAAACACAGTCTATTGCATTAGCGGAGGAGCTTCTATCTCATGAGTTTACTATAGATGACCCAACCTATTGCATTAGCGGAGGGGATTTTCCTCATTGTTCATATCCACTTGGTGCTAACCATTATTTCCCTATTATACATAATTAGTAAGGAATTGTATCTATATGTGTGAAGGCATACTTTACCCTTCGTTCAATACAACTCACTAAAATAGCTCATAGATTCATTAAAGGTGAGAAATACCTTTCAACCTTAGAATCAACATTAGTATGTGAGAATAACTATCATAGCAAGATCATGTGTTCTCATGAGAATGGACTTTCAATCAGCACAATAGGATCAATATGATTATGTACCTTTCATCCATAATAATGTGTAAAGGTGCATGTGAGAACTATATTTTTAATTAACACCTTTAATACATCAGATCATGTTTATGCATGGAGTGTGTGTGTGTAATGGTCCTAGCAATGACACAATCAACAACATTATAATCATCCTAGACCATTCATATAATATCAAGTGTAGGGGTAATGGAAGAATAGTCTTTTCAACAATACCACAATATATTCAATAGTCATAGGACTTTCTACTTCTAAGTAAATCATGAGTTCACACACAATGTTGCCAACATGCAGAAACCTTCACAATATTCCCTACAAGGGTTATGGATCAACTCATCCCAACATATAATAATGCCACAGTAGATAAGGGAATACCATGATCCGACAATTCATCAATACATTAATCACATTATGATTGGCGCTTTATACTTCAAGTATTCATCAACATGCACATAATATCATGATCAAGTCAATTCATGTTTAGCAGCATTACCCTAAACCAATTCAAGTTTACGTGATCTAGTCTAAGGCATTACATTGAGAAATTCATCATTCTTGGAGGATCACATTTAACCCCTCAATTTGCCTCTTTCATGACATAACCCTAGAATCTTAGGTTAAATCAAGATTACATGTAGAATTATACTAATACCAAGTAACTACATCATAACTAAACACCTCCACCTTTCAAGTGGATCAACATCTCTAACACAAGTCTACTACAATAATTCACCATAGTTAGGCATAGATGATGATACAAGTCAACAATCTAAATCAATCTAGGCATAACTCCATCAATATTCATTCATAATTAACAAACTCACTTCATAAGGCACAATTTAGTAATTGAGAGAAATCATGGGTTCATAGAGTATTTTCAACTTAAATCATCAATTAAACATCAATATAATCATAGTTTATCATTTGAAAATGTTTGATGCAAGAATCGATGAGGTTGAGTAGAACTTAGGGTTTTGTGTAACTTTAAAACTTTAAAACTTCTTTGAAATTGACTCTAGGGTGAAAGCTAATCCTAGATGAAGGATCACCATACCTTTTACTAAGATTTCCCCACGAAATTTGATGAGGAAGCTTTGATACAAAACCCTAGCTCCTAGTTCTTCTGCTTCTTCCTTGAGTTGAGAGAGAAGTATTGAGAGAGGATGAACTTTGGGGTTTTCATTGGATCTTTTGATTAATAGGGGGAAATAGGTGTTTAAAGACATAAAACTATATATATGTATGACACACATCTATTTAAAATGACCCCACATCTGTACAACCTAAATAAGAATTTACCAAAAACACCCTCATTTAGGCAGCCCCGTCAATGACCAAGGGCACTTGTATAGACCATGAAGGGGGACCACGACTCGTGGTGGTGCCCATGGTCCCTAGGAAGTAGCTCCCTCGAATTTTCTAAACCTCCACATGGCCAAGTAATCTTCATGGCCACTTCTATGGGCCGTGGTCAAGACCACTGACTGTGAAGTGGTCCGTGGAACTTGGGCAGTAGCTCGGCAAAATTTCCTTGCTTTCCATGCCACCAAGTGACCTTCACGGCCTCTTCTACGGACCATGGTCAAGACCACTGACCGTGAAGTGATCTGTGGTCATGAGGCAGTGCTTGGCCAAGGTTGGGCAGCCTTGGCTTTTGGCTTAGGCCTTGCCCCCTTGGCTTGGCACAAGCCCTTCCAAGGCTTCACCAATCATCAAAAGGAGTCTTTCAACTACGGAGTCTGACACATGCCTTGACGGTGACTCCTAAACCAAAACTCGGGACAACATTACACAACATTAAACCTTACACCAAACTCAAACACACACACACGTTAGGCTCTAGTTTAACCTATCATTTCCGAGTCATTTCAGCCGGGGTGGTTGTCACGACCCAAAAATGGACGTGATGGCACTCGTCTTAACCCACAAAGACAAGTCAGCCTAAAACTCAACCATTAAAATAAAATGCGGAAATTTTTATAATAAACTCAAATATACCCCAAAATCTGGTTGTCACGTGTACAAGCCTCTAAAGTATTACAATTGAATCAAAAGAAAAATACAAGTCTCATATGACATTGTTTCTAGAGTAGAACAAGATCATAAACAGGAGTAAGAAGGAACGTTGAGAAGACAAACAACTACCTCACAAATCTCCCAGAAGCCTCGGAAAAAAAAGAGAGTAACAAGTACCACAAAAATCCAGACTCGTAACCTACAAAAAATTTTAGAAGCAAGTGGTGAGTACCAAACCACACGGTACTCAGCAAGTAAGCCTCTAAACACGAACTAAGGGGATAGAATACAAGTACTCCTTACACCCTAACCGAACCTTCACAACTACAACCTGCTTAGTACCAGCTCAACATAACAGTTCACAGTTTACAAAGCACATAGCTCAACACAACACTTTAACAATTTCATATCCTCAACAACAACAATAGTTTCATATCCTCAACAACAACACTCTAACAA
>JAJOOI010022306.1:0-27929 GCA_029582585.1 Solanum bukasovii
AGACAAAAACTTAACGAAATAATTATAGCAAAAAGACAAGAATTGAGACATAGGGAAAATAGACTTAATAGTAATATATTTGCAGGAATTTGTAAAAAATCTATAACAGCACAGAGGAAAACTATTTTATATCTACAAATACAAATAGAAAACTTGTGCTTGCATCTGATAATTCAAGGGTCTTGTCTTTTCCTTTGCCTTTCCTACCAGTTGTGGAAAGTTTAGCAACCTTGTTTCTGGATGCAGCTGCATCGTCGTTGATTGTAATCCCTTTTGTTTTACCTTGGGGTTGCTTGTTTCTTCCTGCAACTTTAGATCTAACCATTTCTGCAAAGAATTGGGAAGAAGTTAAAACAACTAAATCAAATTTGTAGGGACACAATTGCAGAAAAACTCGCCGAAACGATCGGCAAATGGCCAAGTTTCTTTGGCAAGCTAGGCTGAGCTGACCGATAGGAGTTGTCTAAAAAAATTTAAGAAGTCATCGTTGGGAAAATCCTTTGGGCGAGTCGCCAACTTCTTTCGACAACTAGGGTTTTATCCGCCGAAAGATACAGTGCAACAAAAGTTTAGGGGTGCAGAGAAAAGGCGATCAAGGAGACTTTCGGCGAGTCACTAAATGCTTTTAGCGATCACAGACTACTTTCCGAAAGTTATAGAACCCATATAACAAGTAGCATGAAATTAAAGGCAAGATGGGATCATTAGGTGAACAACCGAGTGGTTTGGCAAGCTCGACCCTGCTCGGCAAATAGCCCAACGTGCTTATCTCCAACCTATATTCTCGACTTCAACCCCACAACCCCCAAAAGCAAAATTAAACTATGCACTAGTACAATTAAGCTTAGACCCGTAACACTTAATCATGATAAACACCACGCATGCACAAACCCACAAGATTTTTAATTATTTTTACGCACAACAAAAAAGGGAGTTCAAAAATCAAGATAAAATGGGCAAGATGTACGAATCGACCTCAGCATTTCACAAATCTAACCCTATCAGAGAGGCGCATCACACACCAATACTATAAGCCCAATTGCATAAGAGAACAAATTTTTCAAAGTAGCCTCGGGGTTCGGGAAAACCAACCTTTTATGCTGATCGAAGTACTTTGAAATACGAGGAGGCAATGTTATCCCAAGTTCGAGCACCAATTGACGACTAAAATACCAGGAATACAAAGATAATGAAAATTTCTTACTAGGTACAGATTTACAAAATTTGAAATTGAGTGGAAAATGAAATTTTGTCAAACTTTGAAACCATTGGCCTTTAAAACTATCAAGTTGTTACCCCTTCAGCGACATTAGTCACAACCGCCTAACTACTTGGCGTCACACCGAGTAGTTACCTTCCTCGCTGAGCTTAACAAACTCCAATGTAGATTGGTTTTGAGTCTAACAGTGGCCTAGTTTGGGGTCGCCGAACCATTCGGCGATTTGCTGAATAGACCTATAGAGTGCCAATCTACACTTGTCGATCACTCTGCACATTTCAACCTGCAAAATCAATACATCATTATTTCTAAAATAAAACAAATCATTTAAGACCTTGGGTTGCCTCCCAAGAAGTGCCTTAGTTAATATAGTGGCACGACGTGAATCAACCCTTAAATTTCAGTATTGGGGGTTGCCTTATTTTCATAAGGCCACCCCTATGTTGGATCCGAATTGGGCGAGGGCATCAATTGGTCTATTTGGGACCCCAACAGCTGAATGAGAAAAGAATGAGAGGTAGTCATCTGATTTAGCATCATAATATTCTCTCTAATATCTTCCAACAATCTATCATGCTTATCGACTCTGTGTAGGATGAGCGACAGGACCTCTTCAATTTCCTCGCACTCTTTCTTCTTCATCCTTCGACGCTTGTAAGGTGGGATGTACTTATCCTTTCCTTTGGGCAGTACCTCTAAGTCATTGACCTTTTGGGCCAAATCATCGAGCTGTTCCAACAAGGTGGCCATTCCTTGGTCTTTCCCCTTCTTATTGATGGTCTTGACCATGTGATCATGGAGGTGTGCTGCTTTTCCGTACGACAACTGGATGAATCCTCCTGGAGAAAGTTGATCAGTCACCATTTGATTCTCATGGCTAATACCTCTATAGAAGCATTCCAGTAGCATACGTTCAATAATGTTATGAGTTGGGCACTGATGCACGGGAGCTTTAAATCATCGCCACATCTCGTGAACTGACTCCCTTTTCTCTCTACTGAAACTTAAGATGCCATCCTGAGCATCAAATTTTTCTTTAGACGGAGGTAATCCATTTGATCCCCAGCTTCACTATTTACACTCATTTTCCTGTTTTCGTCACAAAACAAACAAAACTAAAAATAAAGCTAGTAACCTACGACTAAGAAGAACAAAAATCTTACTACACTAAAAATTCTCAAGTAACACCACTCCCCGGTAGCAGCGCCATTTTGATGTTTGCATAATCAAGACAGAACTTCCAATGCAAGTGTCTACGATCGTACAATAATATAGTAACCCAACCAAGGGTCGGGCTCGAGTCCCAAGGGAGTGTGCTTGAAAATTAATAGAAAATTAAAATTAAGTTCTAATTAGTCATAGCTAAAAATATTGTCGAATACAAACATACTAATCTAAGGGGTGACACAAAAGTGTCAATTAACAATGGGGTTTTGTCACAAGTAAGTAAAAACAAGCAAAAATAAAGAGAGATACTAATCAATGAGAGGGGATTCTTGGGATGTGATAGGAATACATAGTAGAGTAGATCGTTGGGTACATGCTTTTGATAGTAATTTCGTTAAATATTTGTGACTAGGCTAGACTATAGTTGGGGTAAGCTTTCTCTGGAACAACTTACTACGAATCAAATGGGTTCCTCTCGGACACCCACTTGCCGCATGAAGAACAACCTTCGATTAGCCCACTCACTCTCTCGAGCAGAGTGTGTGGGAGAAGGATTCTGGTGCACTCTCTCGAGCTGAACCTCATGTCGACGCACTTCCAACGGCCATCAATTTAGTAGTCTTAGTTTTACGACCTGTCTCTCGAGCAAGCTGAAAACACAAAGGTGAAAACGTATTTGCAACTACATTTTCATTAAGTTCCACCACAACTACTAAATGAAATCACATTTAAATAACAAATAAACTATTAGAAACCAAGACCCAACAATTAATATAACCCATATTCACAAAATAACACCCCAAGAATTGGGATTTTAGCTACATATGTAAAAGAGATAGAAATTTATACCAATATGAGTTTGCATTAAAATAGGTATGAAGATTTAAATCTCAAAACAAGCAAAGAGTGAAGAATCCAAGAGACCCAAACCCAAAATCTTAGAGTTGAAACCCTTTGAACCTTCAAGTTCTTCAAAACTCTCCAAACTTAGAACTCAAAATTCTATGTTAAAAGTTTCATATTAAAAATATCATACTAAGCTACAACTCTCAACGAGTATTTATAGTTTTCAAAAATATGTGCTGCAGCAGATCATTTGGCGTCGTTAGTCGAGATCGCCGATCAACTCGGCAATCCGCCCTTCGGTAGGTTTCATCGCCGTCTTTCTCTATCCTTCAGCATCGTCATGTGTGGATCATTGGGCGACATAATACAGCTTCGCGGAACTGCTCGGCGATAAGCCGGCTACTCTTTTTCACCACCGATTTGATCCTTTCCTTCAGGGCTCAGTACACTGGAACAAAAGGCGAGGATAAGACCTTTTGGCGTCTCGCCGAATGGGTTCGGCGATTCTCAAATCTTCATTTCTTCGTTCTTTCAGATGCCTTTGTTCTTTTTTTGCTAAGTAGTGTCCATTATTTCCTTCAAACTCCAAATACCTGAAACTTAAGGGTTTTCATCAGATATTGAGATAAAATATTCATCTAAGGACGCTAATTCTATCAAAATATAGCCCTAAATGAGTACAATTTGTGGATTCTTCACTTATCCTAATGAACTTTTGTCAAATACAATAAAAGTTCTCTAAACTTTTAAGAAGTAATGTATACTCTCTGAATTAGATATTACATAACTCATGCCGAACAAGACAATTTGTTTCTAAATTTCTTCATTCCAAAATTAGGTCATAACTAAAAATACATTAATCAACAAATTTTATTTTATTTAAAAAAATCAATCAAAAGGAGAAAAATAAATACCACAATTAAAATATGATTTATCTGCGCAAAAACTTGTTTATTTGGGCAATTTAGAAGAACCCATCATATAATTGAGTTTTGACCCACATTGGAAGAGCCCTATCATATGAGTAAGTTTTGGCCCACGTTGGAAGAGCCCTATCATATGAGGGAGTCAATAACTTGATAGTTGGGATATAGGGTACACAAGGTAAAAATTTAAGGAAAACAATCAGAGGTGGAGGCGGAGGTGGAGGTGAAGGCGGAGACGGAGACTAGAAGGAAGAGAGCAATGAAATTTCTGGGATGGAGATATGTTATAATAATATCATGAATTTTTTTTGAGGCAATCTTGGATTCTATCTTATTCATCGCACTGAACTTCACTACAAGGTCTTATGATCTTATTTTACTTATTCTATGTTTGTTTGTTTATGCCAAAGAGAGGTCATATGTATAAATTTTTGTTATATTATTGTAGTATATGTTGAACGAGAGATTGACCAAATTTGAGAAGGAGCTAAAAATAAAGCAAAGTATGGAGACATATATATACCCCCAATCAGTTGTCACGCTCTTGAGAGATAGGTACTTCTAAACATTGATTTGCTAATGTCTTCACTTTTTGTAGATTATAGCTTAGATAAGCTTTGAAAAATTTAGATTCATGTGTATCTGGTTGATTATGATTTGGAAATTTAATCCAGATTGCACGCTCCAATAACAATGAATAATTTGGTATGGAATTGATGTTTAGGAATTTAGGGTGAATTTCTCGTGTCAAGCTTATGTCTTGTTGATAATAACTTATGTATTTTCTCTAAGATACAATGTTTGTAGTAGATATCTTACTTGGAATAATATAACATGAGGGTCTTATTTAGTGTTCATGCTAAAATGTAATATATCATTAAGTTTGACAATTGTGAATTATGAATTTTGAGTCATGGATACGTAATTGCCTTTAATCTGAAATTACTTTCTAAGATCGGATGATCAATCAATATCCATATATATATTTCTAGTATTCAACATAAAAATATAGTGTGTGGCTAAAAAACTATGGTTTCCCAAGCGCCTAGTAACATTTATTTAGGTCTCCAGTATACCCTACTATGATAAAGACCATAGAAGTCAAGAGAGGAGGTGTCGACTCATGTTTATAAAAGTAAACAATTTCTCTGTGTTTTTTTATTGGAGTTAAAAATCTCTTATAAAATATGATATATCCAATCCATACAAGTTTGGGTATTGTTATTGTAGTGTTCATGGAAGTGTGAAGTGGAAAAAATTGGCAACGCTTGCTTTGCTTAAACATGAATTGTAAGCAAAGTGCTCTCTTTATTGAAGTGAAACGCAATTTAATTGAAAAAAGACCAACATAAATAGAGAATATATAAACAAAAGTTCAAATTATAAGATAAATAGTAGATATCACAAATTCTTAGCTACAATGGATAAACATTTATTTCTTGTTCTTCTAAATGATTTACTTGGAAAAGATTGTTAGAATCTTGTATTTCTCCCTTACCATTATATCTCTCATCATTTTCTACTACTCCATTAATTATAATCTCCATTATAAAAATCTCTTTCACACTTCCTTATCTGATAAATCCATATCACAGTTATCATAAAAGAGTTATTGGTTCAAACTTACTAATGTTATCTCATGTATTCAGCTTAGTAAAAAGAACAGAAACAGAAAAAAGATGAAAGAGACCGAATGTTTTTAATCCGAGTCCATAGAAACTACTGTGTTTCCTTAAGAAATTTAATCCCCTCACTGTACGCGAGGTTTCAGATTAATTCCTCCCAAGATAAAATGGATTAACCTGTTAGAGAAGTAGCGGTACCTCAAACTTCAATAACTTCAGCGAACGCAAGAACTGTAACAAGAACATACACAAACTCAGTCGATCGACAATTTTGTTTATGTAAGAAAATGTATCCAGAGAGGAAAAGTTTTCAGTGTTTGAAAAACGGAAAAAAAACATCTTATTTATAGCCATTTACAGCAAGGAACGCGTCTGTTCAGACCCATTTTTTTTCCAGAACGTTGTGTCTTTTGGGAAAGTAACGACTCTTCGGAAGGAACAAGTACCTTCAGAACGTTTTTACCGTTAGACGTGAATTTCAAATAAATTCCGTTGTGCCAAATTAATTTTGTTATTTAATTAACATTCTGGATTTATTTATAAGAGAAAGAAATGAATTAACAAGATTGATTAAATAAATTTTGTCCAAAAATATTATCAATCAATCACATCATTTGCCAAATCCAAATTCAAATCCAAATCCAAAGCCGAAGCCGAAGTCGAAGCCGAAGCCAAGGCCGAGCGAGCGATGACGACGGCGAGAGGGGGCACCTTCTTCTTAACCCTTTAAGTACTAAAGGAACGTTTTCCTAATATAAGGACAACAATTTCCTTTCTTCTACCAATATAGTTAAAATGACTTTTCATTTGCAATTTGCAATGACTTTTCATTTTCCCTCAAAAATTGGTTCCCCCACTTTTCATTTTTCTCTTCTTATTTCTCATTCACACCTTGCTAAACCCAACAATCCCCTACATGAATGGGGAATGGCTATAGTTAAAACATATGCATGAAAAACTTGTGTGTCTTGTAGGTAAGTGTTAATCGCATCTTGATAAGTAGGTTTCCCTTTAAACTTTCCGTAGTGAACATATATCGGATAAACTCAGTCAATCGGTAAATTGATATCTTTAAACCGTCGAGCTTTGATGTATACCTAGATAACATAAGTCACACAATCAACCCTTGAATTATTTTTGGTTCTTATTGTTTTTTTCGTTTCAGCCATGAACACATCTCGGCTAATAAGTGCTTAAAGAACTGGCCTTACCAGATTCTCCTTGAAGCGACTTACACTTCACACTTACATAGCTGGTTTCTAACTGTGTTATCCCGTAGATACACTATTTGATATACCCTGTATCAAACTTAGAAACCATTAAAAATTCCTTATGCCTTTATCCTGGTTACTGAACATTGTCTCATTATGAGAATGGACCATAAAATAAGTTTTGACAATGTTGAACCGTCATCTATGACTTTGTTTGATATCCTTGAACCTAGATCTTGGGATCTCCAGCCTTCTAGTTAGAGTTACCACCATGATGACTTGTTCTCGGCCATAGTCCCATTCCCGTCGATGATCTCTCAACTCCCTCTCTAGTTAGGCCTTTTGTAAGTGGATCCAACACATTATCCTTTGACTTTTCATAGTCAATTGTGATAATTCCACTAGAGATTAGTTGTCAAACAGAGTTATGTCTTCGTTTTATGTGACGAGACTTCTCGTTATACATAACGCTTCTAGCCCTTCCTATTGCAGCTTGACTATCGTAGTGTATGCATATAGGGGCAATTGGTTGGGGCCGAAATGGAATATCTTCGAAGAAATTCCAGAGCCATTCAACTTCTTCACCTGCCTTGT
This sequence comes from Solanum bukasovii, assembly GCA_029582585.1. NCBI lineage: Eukaryota > Viridiplantae > Streptophyta > Magnoliopsida > Solanales > Solanaceae > Solanum > Solanum bukasovii. Next base: position 7,589 of record JAJOOI010022306.1, read on the forward strand.
CTAAGGCGATGAATTCAGACTCCATTGTAGAGCGAGCTATACATGTTTGTTTGGATGAATTCCAAGATATTGCTCCTCCACCAATAGTGAAAACATATCCACTCGTGGATTTCGTTTAAGTTGACCTAGTAATCCAATTTGCATCACTATATCCTTCAAGAACTGCTGGATATTTGTTGTAATGCAAAGCATAGTTTTGAGTGTCTTCTAAGTACCCCAAAACTCTCTTCATTGCCAACCATGATTTTGATTGGGATTATTTGTGTATCGACTCAGTTTACTTATAGCACAGGCTATGTCTGGTCGTGTACAATTCATGACATACATCAAACTTCCCAATACTCTAGCATAATCCAATTGGGACTGACTTACACCTTTGTTCTTATCAAGATTAAGGTTCACATCAATTGGGGTCTTTGCCTTTTTGAAATTGAAATACTTAAACTTTTCATGTACCTTTTGAATATAATGAGATCGAGACAATACTAGACCGTTAGGAGTTTTGTGAATCTTTATTCCCAATATCAAATCGGCTACTCCTAGATCTTTCATATCAAACTTACTAGTAAGCATACGCTTAGTAGCTTTTACGTTGGCAATGTCCTTGCTCTTTATCAGCATGTCATCCACATATAGGCATACAATGACTTCCTGATCCGGAGTGTCCTTAATGTAAAACACATTTATCACACTCATTTATCTTAAATCCATTTGACAACATGGTTTGATCAAACTTTGCATGCTATTGTTTCGGTGCTTGTTTTAGTCCATAAAATGACTTAACAAGTTTTCATACTTTCTTTTCTTTACCGGGAACTACGAAGACCTCAGGTTGTTCCATGTAGATCTCTTCCTCCAGCTCTCCATTTAAGAAAGCAGTTTTCACATCCATTTGATGGATTTCAAGACCGTATACTGCAGCTAAGACAATTAACATCCGAATTGATGTAATCTTATTCACTGGCGAGTATGTCAACATAATCAAGACCTTCTATCTGTCTAAAGCCTATGACAAAAAGTCTTGCTTTATATTTGTCAATAGTTTCATCATCTTTCATCTTCTCTTTGAAGATCCATTTTGAACCCAAGGGGTTGTTCCCAGGAGGAAGATCAACCAACTCCCAGGTATGATTGCTTAAGATTGATTCAATCTCACTATTGACAGCCTCCTTCCAAGAGGTTGAGTCGCTAGACAACATCGCTTCCTTGAATGTTTGAGGCTCACTTTTAAGAAGGAATGTTACAAAATCAAATCCAAATGAAGTAGCTGTCCTTTGACGTTTATTGCGCCTTAGACTCTCTTCATTGGTTTCATTCTCTTTTGGTTCTTCTTGAGGTTGTTTAGACCCCCCACTAGATGACTCAAGTCTAGTTTTATACGGATAGATATGTTCAAAAATTCAGCATTATCTAATTCCATTACCGTATTATCATGATTATCCGGATGTTCGGACTTATGAACCAAAAACCAACATGCCTTACTATTTGTGGCATATCCAATGAATACACAATCCACAATCTTTGGCCCTATTTTCACTCTCTTAGGTATAGTAACCTGTACTTTGGCTAGACACCCCCCACACTTTGAAATATTTCAAGTTGGGTTTTCTACCTTTCCATTTCTTATATGGAATAACATGTGTCTTCGTGTGAGGCAATCTATTGTGTATTCGATTTGCTGTAAGGATAGCTTCCCCCACAAGTTTTGTGGTAAACCTGAACTTATAAGTAAGACATTCATCATTTCTTTTAAAGTTCAGTTTTTCCTTTCCGCAATTCCATTAGATTGGGGTGAGTAAGGAGCAGTAGTTTGATGGATTATTCCATTTTCTAAACATATTTTTGCTAATGGAGATTCATATTCTCCACCTCTATCACTTCTGATCATTTTGATCTTTCTATCCAACTGATTTTCAACTTCATTTTTATATTGCCTAAATGCGTATATTGCTTCATCCTTACCATTTAGCAAATAGACATAACAATATCTAGTGCATCGTCCATAAAAGTTATGAAATATTTTTTTCCACCACGTGTTGGTATTGACTTCACGTCACAAATGTCAATGTGAATCAGTTCTAAAAGATATGAATTCCTTTCAACAGATTTATAAGGATGTTTAGCATACTTAGATTCAACGCAAACTTGACATTTTGATTTATTGCACTCAAATTTAGGCAAAACATTTAAGTTAATCAGTTTTCGCAAGGTTTTGTTATTAATGTGTCCCAAACGTTCATGCCATAAACACTTAGACTCAAGAAAGTAAGAAGAAGCAGAATCTTTATTCATATCAATTGCAATGACATTGAGTTTAAAGAGTCCCTCAGTGAGGTAACCTTTTCCTACATACATCTCATTTTTACTCACTACAACTTTATCAGAAACAAATACACATTTGAATCTGTTCTTTGTCAGAACTGGTATAGAAACTAAGTTCTTGCACAATTCTGGAACGTACGAGACCCTGTTCAAAGTCACCACCATGCCCGATGTCATCTTTAAGAGTACCTTGCCTGTTCCTTCCACCTTTGCAATAGCGAAGTTGCCATAAACAACTTCTCGTCTGCTGGGGCTGGAGTATATGATGCAAATAATTCTTTGTTGGCACAAATTTGGCATGAGGTGCCGGAATCTATCCACCATTCTCTTGGATTTCCAACCAAGTTGCATTCTCAAAGCATTGCACAGAGATCGTCCATCTCTCCTTTGGATTCAGCCAAATTTGCTTGATCCTTATTCTTGTCCTCCTTGGGACCCCAACATTCAGTATCCTTATGACCACGTTTGCCACAATTGAAGCAGCTTCCATTGAATTTATTCTTAGGAGGATTGCTTTTTGGACAAGATGCTTTCTTTCTTTTCATTGATTTTGTGGGATCTTCTTCAACTATATTTACTCCAGATATTGCTAAATTGTCATGCAACCTCTTTTCTACGGCCTTGTTATCCTCTTTGATGCTCAGCCTTACCATGAGATCTTCAATAATCGTCTCCTTGCATTTATGTTTCAAGTAGTTTTTGAAGTCCTTCCACAATGGAGGTAACTTCTCAATAATGGCAGCCACTTGAAAGGCATCATTCACAACCAATCCTACATTAAAGATTCGGTGAGTATTAAGAATAGACTTAATATTTCCAACATACGTATTAAATAAATTTATACCTTCAGCAAGGAGATCATGGATTATGACCTACAATTCTTGAACTTGGGTGACGACGGTCTTCCTATCTATCATCTTATAGTCCAGAAACTTTGCCACAATGAACTTCTTCATTCCGGCATCCTTTGTTTTGTACTTCTTTTCTAAAGCATCCCAGAGTTCTTTTGAGGTATTGACATTACCGTACATATTGTACAGATCATCTTGCAGGCCACTCAGAATATAATTTTTACACAAAAAATCTGAATGTGTCCATGCTTCTGTTACCAAAAATCATTCTTCAGGCGGAGTTTCATTCGACATAACAGGAATGTTCTCATTAATGAACCTCTGCAGACTCAACGTAGTCAGATAGAGGAACATCTTTTGCTGCCATCTCTTGAAGTCGACTCTAGAAAACTTTGTAGGTTTCTCAGCCGGTACTAGGGCAGCAGTTGAACGATTGTGTGCAACCGATGTTGTTGCAACACTTACTATTCCAGCATTTACTTGACTTGAATTAGTCATTTTTTCTGTCACAAATAGCAGACAATTTTAGTATGTAAAATACTAACAGTAAAGAATAAATCCCTACACAGACTGTTTCTGATTTAATGATAAAGTTTTTATGTTCTTTTAATCATTAATCAAATGAATTTTAAAAATTCAAACAGAGTAGAAAATCGTAAGGTTTTATTCTCCAGAAACCTCAAATACAGAAACTAGTAAATTTCTTAAGATTATTATCTCCTGTATTCAGGTTAGTCAAAAATACAGAAACAGAAAAGAGATGAAATAGACATAATGTTTTTAATCCAAGTCCACAGAAACCACTGTGTTTTCTTAAGAAATTTAATCCCCTCACTCTACCCGAGGTTGCAAATTAATTCCTCCCAAGATAAAATGGATTAACCTGTTAGAGAAGTAGCGGTACCTCAAACTTCAATAAGTTCAGTGAACATAAGAACAACAACAAGAGCACACATAGACTCAGTCGATCGACAATTTTATTTATGTAAGAAAATGTATGTAGAAAGGAAAAAATTTCAGTGTTTGAAAAATGGAAAAAGACATCTTATTTATAACCATTTATAGCAAGGAATGCGTCTATTCAGAAAAATCTGTTCAGATCCATTTTTTCAAGAATGTTGTGTCTTTTGGGAAAGTAACGACTTTTCGAAAGGAACAGGTCCTTTCAGAATGTTTTTACCATTACACGCGATGAATTTCAAATAAATTTCGTTGGGCCAAATTAATTATGTTATTTAACTAACATTCTGAATTAATTTATAAGAGAAAGAAATGAATTAATAAGATTGATTAAATAAATTTTGTCCAAAAATATTATCAAATCATTTGCCAAATCCTAATCGGAATCCGAAGCCAAAGCCGAGGCCGAGGTCGAGCGAGCGATGACGATGGCGTGAGGGGGCACTTTTTATTTTTAACCCTTTAAGAACTAAAGGAAGTATTTCCTAATATAAGGACAATAATTTCCTTTCTTCTACCAATATGGTAAATATGATTTTTCATTTTTTCTCCAAAATTAGTTCCCCCACTTTTTATTTTTCTCTTCTTATTTTTCATTCACACCTTGCTAAACCCAACAACTAATGCATTGAGGCCCTTACATCGTAGAGCTCCGCTTCACGCTTATAGTGGTAAAGTGAGTGCTTTCCTAAATACTGGGTTATTGACCCACTCATTTATTAACTCAGTCCATCCTAACCTCTAAAAATTTAGTCTATTTAAAATTTAGATTGTTGTGGTTGCATTTGTGAGCAAGACATATGTGTGAAAGAACCCAATTAAATTAAGTATTTATTAATATTTTTAGTAGCTTTATGTATTTTATTATAAAATATGATATTTTTTATTTTGTTTCTTAAGGATTAGGCTTAGCAATTGTTATTTTTCTAGAAGGCGATTTATGTTTCCTAGTTTCACAATGATTAGACTTCTTATTGATGTAATAAGACTCCCTATTCAAAAGGAATTTTGTGGAATAAAGAAGGTCATATTTTTATTTAAAAAACATGTTATTGAAGTTCCGTCATCCATTGAATATTATGATTCAACATTTCTTTAATGAGTTGAAGTTATATTCAAAATAGATTGTTCTAGGAATTCGAACAAAGACAAAGAAAAGTCAAAGTAAATTGATTTATATTTTCCTGTTCACCGTCCTATGACTTGATCCGTCTATAGAACTCCTAACAATTTGGTATCTGGGCTTGACACAATCAGGTCATTTCTAGATTCCAAGATGAACAATGAATGCATACTAGCCACTATAATATGTAGAGTCTAATAGTATTAGTGATGGAAATGGGGCGGTTTTGGGTGAGGGTGGGGTGGGTTGAGCTTAACACCCAAATTTTTTATCTGCCCTCCCCGCAACACAGTTTTTTTCATTTTCAACCCGACCCACCCTGCCTCGCTTAGACTCGCCCTGCATAATTTTTTAAATATTTTCTTTTTCTATTTAAGTTTGATACTAAAAAAAATTCATTTTTACATTAGGTTGTATTAATTTAATAGGAAAGTGACTAAAATTTTTATTTTTAAGAAGTCAATTGAGAAACATGTAAGAAATTGTATTTTTTTATTGAACCATTTTCATTTACTATCTTGAATATTTTCATAGCTTTAAAAAATAAATAAATAATATTATATCACTCTTATAACATGTAAAAAAAAATTAGGTTTGAACCCACATAAATCACATATACCCCCAACCTGCCCCACCCCACATTAGTTTTAAATAAACCCACTTCAACCTACCCCGCATCTCACCCGCCCCGTACAATGTTAAACCCGCCCCGCCGTGCCCCGCCATGCCCCAGATAGCCTTAAGCCCACCCCACCCACATTCTCCCCGCCCTATTGCCATCCCTAAATAGCATGACTAATTGGGTATGTAATTACAGACCAAAATTTTTGTGTAAGGATCTAGAAAAGACAATCAACATTTTTTCTTACATAGCAAACGGACATATCATCTATTTCAAATGGTCATTTATCTATAGGAATCATAAGGTCAAAACCTGGAAGAATCGCATGGGTTTTAAGCAGGTGGAACAAGGATAAAAATGTCAGAAAGAAGGACGAGAGATGGAAATTTGTCCCAACATGCATATGATTGAAAATTTTGGGATGAAAGCAACAAGAGGATGTATTAGCTCAAATAGAGAGCATATTTGATGTGCTTGATTGTTTATAGGCTTTAGAAAGGTGGAAAAGAGGCAAGTTTATAATACTTTTGGAAAGGAACTACACATTTTAGATTAAAGTTACCATATCCAAAAAAATTGTTGTAATAAAGAGAGAGAAAAGTCTTTCGGTAGAGTGTATTTGAAAAATAATGCATACATTAGCCTTGTCTATAATTATTAGTACCTTCTTTGTTATACTTTTTAGCCAGAAGTGTCACAAAACTTGCATTAGTTATATACTCTACTGTATATTGAGGTGTGTACTACTAATACCGTGAATTTTCATTTATTAGTAAAATAAAGGGTTTCAACACATGTATTAGATAGATTAACGACATTAATACCCCACAAATCTCCCCCCAAACATTTTCCCAAGATAAAGAGTGTGTAAGGTATTTTTTAGAGAAAAACATTTTTTGGAAGTTATGAAATAATTTTATTTTTAATACAACAAACCAAACACGTAAGAAAAATAATCTTAGCAGAACTAATGCAAGCATTATTTCACGCTTTAATTTTGTTTGTAGGTTTCTCTTTTTTCGGTATACCTCTAGTATATGTCATGCTAGCCTTGTTTTATCATGAAAACTATTTACTTGACTAAAAAAATAAACAAACAATCTAAATCTTTGTAAGAGTTTGGCGGGTTGTGTTATGACCCATTTTAAGCATATTTTGATCAAAATCATCTCAGTCCAACAATTTTTGGTTTGTATTAGACAACCACTAATTTATTGATTGAACCCATTTTGACCTTTCAAATCCAGTCCAAACTTACAATTTGCCTCCCTAGCTGACCAATAGTTTTACACATTTGCAATCTCAAGGTCCATTACAGAAAGGATATTTTTGTGGGGATTGTAATGCATGGATTTTTACTAGGTAAATTAATAATAAATGGATTATTATTCAGTGATTAACAGTTTAGACATTGTTATACATGAACTAATTACTTTGAAAGAATATTTTTGTCTTTAAATAACTACTATTTGCATTGCTAATTCATATATTCTTATTCTACATTCTAATCTACATAAAATATTATTAATAGCTAATGGATGTATTATGAACTCTTAATACAAAAGAATTTGCTATCTCACATAGAGCTAACCTATGTGTAAAATGTATATGTGCCAACCTCCATAAAGATGGAACCATGAAAGAACACTAAGCAGTGCAAGAGTGTTTTCTTTGATCCATCACTTTCACATTATTCACTAGTAGTTCGGTAAATGGCTCTGATTAATTTACCAATCTAGACAACTCAAAGCTACATCAACGATTAAAGATGCAACAAACAAAAATGATTGACTTAGTAACATAAGAGCTCCATAACCTTTTATTTTGTTGTCTAAAACCATTTATAAATGGGTGACTGAAGACTAATAACAAGTGACTTAAGAGACAAGAATTGTAAAAGACTCAATCGCTGGTAAAGTCATCTCCAAGAGTAACGGTAATTTTAAGAACTCCAATTATCAACTCTTGATAGTTATGAGTTCAAGAATTATCATCCTCTGTCTTACGAGAAACATTTAAATAAAACTTGATATGCTTGGCCATAACAACACTTCTAGTTTTTTTTATGCTTCTCCATCCGAAACTTCATTATCAACTTCTGCTCCTCCATGTGTTAATCTTGAGGTAGTTCTGAGCCAGAGTGCATAATCTTAAACAATAGTATTCATTTTTTTATTTCTTGTTCAGTGCTTGTAATTCTTTACGGAGATCTTCAAATGCCTCAAAGACATTTGATTTGACATCAGCATGATCACCTTGATGATCATCTAGTGTCACGTCAAAAAAATTCAATTATTTTTCTATACTTGTGGAATCATTAGAAAATGATTTTCCTCTTAATGAAAATAGTGTAACACCAACATCTGCTCCGGTTCAAGTGCAAACTTATCTACTTGTTGGAACGTACTACTTTTATTATTGAGAAACTAACAGTGCATACTTTCTTAAACTCAATTAACTTCATTTCAATCTTTTGGTTACACTTTTTGGTCATGTTTTCCATTTCAAAAGAAAATAATTAAAGAAAAAAAATATGAAAAATGTGACCAATTAGCAAAAGATTGAAATAAAGTTGATTGAATCTCAGAACGCAAGTACCGTTAGCTTGCAACTTGGATTGAAGTATATGTTGGTGTTATGATTTTTTCACAAGTGTAAAACCATGTTTCTATTTACAAGTAAACAAAAATATAGACAATTTTTAGTGAAACTAGAAGATCACTACCGTAAACATGTTGAGGGGAGATCGAATGTCTTTGATGCTTTTGAAGATCTTTGTAATGAATTTCAAGCATTGAACGAGAATGAAAAAAATGAATACTATTAGTAAAATCCAAAAAACCAACAAATACAAATGTATAAGATAATGCAACTTGGCTCACAAATACAGTTAGTTAAGCACATATTGGAGCAAATGTTGATAATGAAGTTACAAATGGAGAAAGTTAGAAAAAACAAGAAGTGTTATTATGGCCTAGCATCTCAAGATTGATTTAAATGTTGTCCATGAGCCTGACGAGGAGGAAAGTTCTTGAACTCATAATTATCATTGAGCGGTAACTGGAGTTCTTGAATATGGATCTATGCATGGAGGAAACTTTACCCATGGTTGAAACATCTAATATTGTCAATTCTCGGCATTGTTCTTAAGTTAGTTTTTGTGAGTATTCAGTCATCCCATTATATAAAGTTTTAACTAAAAAAATTGTAGGATATGAAGTTCTTATATTATTCAGTCAGATTTTTTTATTTTTTTTATTTTTATTTTTATCTTTAGTCTTTCATGAAGTTTTGTGTAGTCTTGATTCGTAAGTAAATTGAGGTCTTTTATTGACCTAGTGAATGATCAAAGAAATTCCTTATGCACTCATTAATATTTTTTATTTCCAATGAGGGAGGCGCATTTAAGTATAAGCAGTTCTCTACAAGATGATGGAATCTCTGTAATACATGTTTTTTCTAATATCTATAGACTTTACTGGCAAATTAAGAATTTCAAGATAAATTGAGCTTGATTTTTCAGCAAGATCCACACATGTAATGAAATAGAGTACATTTTTTACCGAGAGCACATACACAAATGGGGTCTTGTATAAAACGAAATAAACTTTACTCAATTACATTTACCTTATAGGGTACTTTCCCAAATTCGATTTATTCCTTTTCTAGCTCCAATTTTGTGTAACCTTAATTACAAATCAATTGAAATCTTATATAAGACTGTGAAAATGATGGATCAAAGAAAATCCTCATGTACTCATTATGACATTTTGATCGCAAAGTTATACAAACAGATTGAATCTAAAGACAGATGAAAAACAACTATGCCTTTAAATTTATTTACATATATAACGTTAATTTGTTTTATCGATAAATTTTTTCCTAATGTGATTAAGAAAAAAATATGTACAACTCTATCTCAATTAAACTTTATAATATGGTTTTACACATATAATTAGTTTCATCCCCCCTCCCTCCGGGGTAAAGTAAATAAATTGCATTAGAAAGGTATGAGGCAAATGCAAGATAGTAATGGAGAAAAAAAGTAGTAGCTTTAGAACATTGCTCCATGAAGCTATAGTAATAAGAAAATGCTTCAAGGTTCCCTCGATCGTGGCTGGCAGAGGACCGTGGACTAACGAACGTGGAAGGGGATCCCGCAAATGCAGGCCCTGCGGACGTACTAGCTAGGCTTCCTGGCCTTCGTGAACATTACCTATGGCCCAGAATGCGAAGGAAATTTTGGCTTGCACAAGTTGATGCATATCAGCTTGTTTTGGCAATTCTTTACTCAGCGACGGGGTAAGAGGTATTTGGAATTCATTCGAAACTTTGTGCATGCAAACACGATAAATTATCCCTCCAAATTTGATATTCTGGACTAAATAAAGCTGTACAAACAATATATGATTTCTTCTTGACAAAAAGTGTCCCCACACCCAAACTCCATTTTAAAGCTTGAATCCCCAATGGGCCTCAAAATTAGATCTAGAACCTCAAAATTTGCATGAAGGATCATTCCAGACTAAACTGTGCATTCCCAAGCTAACCGCGCTGTAGATATTCTCATTCGGGAATGTGTAACAAGAATGTTGACCAAGTTCAAACTTAGGCTAATACTTAAAAGTTAACATACCTAATTGCACAAACTCACGCTTAAAGTCTCAAGAATCGTACCGACCATGCCACTTTCTTTAAATAACCCTTTTTGAGCTGAAGGAACTGTTTGAATTAGATTACGAGGTCATCATCCGCCCCTTTTGATCAAAATGAATTGTTCAAGTTTCAAAAGATTTGAAACATAGAAATTAGAATAAAATCCAAATGTACAACCCAGTGACCCTATTGGTAGTCCCAAAAAATAATAAATAATTTGTGGTCGCTACAGGAACGTTCTTAATGATTAATAGAAGGTATTAACACATAAATGACCTGGAGGGTCATTACACCCATTTGAGACAAAGGATTGAAAGGAAGAACTACCAAATATTAGTTGTTAGTTGTTAGTGGTTAGTGCAAAAAGTGGTGATTCACTTTTTCATTGGTTTTTTTGCATCGGTAGAATCCTTTGATAAGATTAATGCCTCTCTTTTTGAATTTTTCTAGGATCAGGCATGCAACTTTTTAGGGTTCTAGGTAAAACAATTAACTTTATGAGGTTGTCTAGTGCTCCCAACATGTTTCTGGGGCCGGTCCTTAACCACACCATTTACACACCATCCTTGTTTGTATCATTCTTTCCCAGTGTAATCACCCATCTTCCTATCTGGGGAAACATCCAAGTTGTACCCTCTAATGAAACAAAGAGATGGAGGAGCTCATTGAATTTCTAGTCTTGATGATTCCTTCCAAAAGAAGTTGCATTTATTATTACTTATTAGACTTCATTAGCCTTGACTGTAGTTATAGAATCTTCTAATGTGGTCAAATATCATCTTTGTTATTAATATAGTTGTTGTTAGTCCACAGTCATCAATTTATACAAGTTTTTTTCTATAAAATTATTGGTTATGAAGTTCTTTTGTTATTTAGTCAATTTTTATGTTTTTTCATCTTTAGGTTCAATGATGCTTTGTGTTCTCTAGATTGATAAGTCAGTTAAAATCTTTTATTGAACAACGTAAATGTGATGGATCCAAGAAAACCATATTCCACTCATTATTCCACTTATATCACAAAGTAATATAGATGAATTGAATCTAAAGCCAAATGAAAACAACTTTGTTTTACATTTATTTACATATATAATGTTAATTTTTTGTTATGTGTAAAGTTTCTCCAAATATGACTCAAGAAAATATATGTACACTATACCTCAATAAATCATTATGATATGATATTACATCCCCCTTCCTCCTCCCTTGGTAAAGTCTTCAAGAAAATCAATCATAGAACATCCCAACTTTTAGCATTCTTTCACAGTGTAATCACCCTTCTTCCTATTTAGGGCAATCACTTCCTAGTCCTTATTATTCCTTCTTAAAGTAGTTGTAGTTAATGTTACTTTTTAGCCTTGATTAGCTTTATTAAAGTTGTTAAACTGGACCCCACTAAGTGAGATTTCATTGTATATGTTGTTGAACTGATCACTTCCCTTTTTACATCACCTATATTACTTTCAGTATTTATTTTTAAGATTTCCTTTATGTAATATCGACAATTCTTTTCCCAATAATGTTAAATTTATGTAAGAATTGGTTTCAAAGTTGATTATTAATGTTGGATGCCCCATTTCATACAAGAACAACCTTTTTATTCATAAATGGGATAGAAATTCACTACCGGACACTCCAAGCAGAAGGACATGAATTGGCTACGATCAATAGGAAAATGGATAGACAGTATAAAGAAAAATTCTTCAAAAATACAATTAAAGAACAAAGAAACTAAAAGGAAGGAAGTTTAGAGCTCAAACATAAATCTTAAAGCATGTGTTTTGCATTACTGCATTCACAAAAATTTCTTCATTCACACTCAAGAGTTAACTCCCAAATAAAAATTGCACTTAGGGTTTTTTTAGAGTGTATAACAAAAATAATGAATGCATTAACTTTCTATATTAGTAATACTTTGTTTGGTACATTTGTACATGCTATGTAGAACTAATTCAAACATTAGTTACACACTCAATTGTGTACTAAGATGTGTCTTACAAATATCATGGATTTCTAAGTATTAGGAATACAAGGGATTTTATTACATGCTTAAAGACCTAGGGGTGGTAATCAGACAGGTTGGCCAAATTTGGATGAGTCAAAATGGGTTAGAACAACAATCAATTATAGACCCAACCCAACCCAATTTTTTTGGGGTCAAAATAGGTTAGGTAATATGTTACATTATGGGTCAAGACCCAATCCAACCCATTTTTTACTAAGCTTAATTGTTTTTTTGTTCTTCTAAACTATTTCAATACCTAATCAATTTATATTTTTATCTTTTATGGCTATATCACAACATATCTAATTGAGGGAAAAAATATTTAAGAAAATTTTGACAAGATTTTTCATGAGCTCATTTGGGTAACATATCTACCCAATTTTTAATGGGTTGAAATAGGTTGAGCTAATGAAAGGGTGGGTCACTAACCCGCCCAATCTTAAATGGGGTGGGAGGGTTGTATTTGTTAGGGTTTGATTTTCCACCCCTACAAAGACCCCATTGCCCCTCAAAATAAGTTTTACATATTTTCCATCATAATTGTAACACCCTGAAAATTTTTGAACTAAGACTCGAACCGTTATTCATTGTGAACGGAACTTTGCCAAGTGATTTTAAAATTTTTGAGGTGTTAAGGTCATAAGATGTAGCACCTCGAGTTTCAAAAAGAACTAAAGAGAAATTCGTTCAAGTCACCCATCATTTTCTTAAGTTTTGGATCAACTTCAAATGACCATATCTTTTAGCACATAAAGATTTAGGTGGCCCGTGAACTATCAAATTAAAGGTCTTCGATTCCTCTTTCCAACGCTACCGATTTTACTAAAATCCGAGCTCTGAGCAAAAGTTGTGACTGATTTACTAACGACGCCCAAACCTAGCAGAAGCTTCACGATGGCTCCGCGTTACGGAGCCAATTCGTACCTCACTTCCTACTGGAAAACTGTTCAGACTCCCAACTCATTTTATTTATTTCTTGAACGATATTTTAGTCCTAAAACACCTTAGGAGATTATCTAAATTACCCCAAAACATGGAGAAAAATTAGTTTTCATGAATCAAACCCTCCCATTCACTCCTAAAATTCCACGCTCAAGAAATTCAAGAAACACTAAGGATAGGGTTCATCTTCCAAGATTTTCCTTTAAGTTTCTTCAAAAAGATTGTTCTTCCAGATATGTAATCTTTAATAGTGCTGGGTTTGTTTGCCCTCACGCCAATCATGTAAAATTTCATCCATGAATTCTTTTTAAAGTTGATTGATTGATATTCTTGATGAATTCTTGAGGTTTAGCTTCACTCTAATTAATAGAGTCTTGTTAAGTGAGAGTTTTGCGAATGAGTGTTATTATTAAAGAGTTTTGTGTGTTTCATTGAAAACATTTTGGGCTTATGAAAATTTGTGAATTGGGACTATAGAATTGCATAGGGTATGAATTGAATCGAATTGGGAGAGAAAGAAAAGATCGGGAAAATAATCATGCCCAGGTTGATGTCGCGGAGACGCTTAAGAATTTTAGTTTTCAGATAGTCACCCCATCTCCACATCGCGAAGAGGATACGAAGTCCTGTGCCTCAAAAATTATTTTGTGACCAAAAATTTAATTCATCATCTGCGTCGCGCCAGTGACCTACAATTGTGTCTTCGCTCGTTTCTTATTATCAACTATCTAAACTTTATTTAATCATTCAGAGATCCTATATCCTAATCATAATCTTTGAATTCATACTACAAATTTGAGGTAGAGTTAAGAGTAAAGTGGGAGAAAGTCCCTTTGAGTCTTTTCGAGGATTCTTCTACAATAACTCATAATTTGTTTCAAGACTAGATTAATTGAGCATGAGAATTGGAAGAGTGTATTCATGAGTTTACATTAGCATTGGTATCCTTGAGTTGAGTTGTTGATGCCCATAATTCTGCATGAACTCCATAAATTGAGTATCTTTGAGAGGAGTAGTATCTTCGAGTTCTTATTCTTGAGTATTGAGTCCCTAACCCTTTTGAGATTATATTCCTAATTATGGGACTACCATATGTTATACATGAAGGTTTTTTAGTTGAGTTGTTCATGCCCATAATTCCGCATGAACCCTATAAGTCGAGCATTTTTTAGATGAGTAGTACCATTGAGTCCTTGAGTTCTTGATTTATTGAATTTCGAGTATTGAGTTCTATATATGGTTATTGAAACCCTTGAATTAAGTCATTCACGTCCATAATTCGGCATGGACCCTATTTTAAGAAGTCTTTTACATTTATTAATAATTTGTTTAAAGACTTGAGTATAACTATGAGGATGAGGAGAGTTGAGTTTGATTTTTTAAAATGAGTAGAAGGGGACGAAGTATTCCCAAGAATAAATGTTTTTAAATTTAAAATGAGAAGAAACTTCGATTTCCAAATGAGTTCACGAGAAGTATTGAGCACTATCTCTTTTATGAGAAACTTTTGAGTAATAATCTCAAAGTTTGATGATAAGGAAATATTTTTAAACACATGAGAAAGAGTTATATTATTTGGAGTAGTATTGAGCACCGAAATGGGGATGAGTTTAGACAACTCAAAGTCCTCAAAAACCATGTATGCCAACGTGGGTAGAAAGGGTCATACTTTTTAGATGATTCCTTATTTCTTTTTAAGCATAGCTTAGTGGATCCACTTAGTTGGGCGAGACGTTGTATCATCACATAGCTCATAGTGATAGTTGTCAGTTAGAAAATCTCTCAAATAAGAATAAAGAGTTTATTATTATATTTTTATATACAATTGAGTTATTATCTACTGTTTTAAAAGTTTCATGTATATAGCATCTTTTATTGTTGCTTTCATTATGAGTTGATTATTCTGAGTTGAGTTCAGTATCTTGAGTTAAGTTGAGTATTCTAAGTTGAGTTATGTATCCTTGAGGTTAGTTAAGTATTCCTGAGTCGAGTTGAGTAGTCTTGATTCATGTTGAGTTTAGACAAAGTTAGTATGTCTTCCTTATTATCAGTACGAGCTTATGCTTATGTTGCAGATTTCCCCTTACATGCTCGTACAATCCATGTACTGACACCATTTGGCCTACATCATGAATGTAGATACAGGTATTCAGGATCATCAACAGGTGTTTCGTTCAGGTCATGTGATATTCCAGACAACTTTGGTGAGCCTTCTTACATTCCGAAGGACTTCACCTTTACCTTACAATTAGAAGTTTTGAGATGTTGTGGGTCTTGTCCCGATATCCTTCTGTAATAGTAGAGGCTTCATAGAAAGACAGAGTTGAGGAATTGTTTGTATTTACTTTCTTTTGAGTTGTTTTAAAAACTCTGAGTATATATATGTTTAGTTATGTTCGATCTTTTTAAAGTTGAATAGTCCATTTCAATGAATTTAAGTTAGTTTCAAGCTTATGTTTACTTGTATTAGTCTTCCGCTAGTAGTCAGCTAGTGTCACTCCCCGAGCCTACACCCTGGGCGTGTCCGGCACTTGAAGACCATTGCTGGCCTTAGGCGAACCCTTGGCATGGCTTACTTACCTCAGAGGAAGACTTAAACATAAGAAAATATAACTCATGCATAACTTGAGAAATAATAGTTTAGCCAAAATGGCAAATCAGTCTTTAAACAACATCTGAATGCTAATGTAAAGACAACTGAACTACTAACTGTCTATGAAGCCTCTAAACAACTGAGATGGATGTTGGGACAAGCCCCACAACATCCTAAAGAACTAAACTAGAAAGTAAATAAAAGAGTCTTGCGGAATGCAATGAGGCTCACCACTGACTCTGAGTGCTCAACTGGATCAACGAGGCACTGGATGTTGATCCTAGTTACCTGTGTATGCATCATAAGACGATGCAGGCCAATTGGCAGCAGTACATTGGATGTACGAGTATGCGAGTTGGAATGCTAAACAACAACTTAAGCTTGAACAGAGTTAGAAGGAACAGTTACCTTGGCTCTGTACAACTCATGAATAACTAAACTCAATATAAAGCAATAAGACACATGCAATATGTATATAAAGCTTGTAAAACAGTGTAACAACTTAGTTCATTAGAGATAAAGTAATAACAAACACAACTTTACTTATATATAAAAGTAATATAACTTTTGTGGGAGATTCTCTAACTAATAACCACCACTATGAGCCTAAGTGGTGATACAACGTCTTGCCCACGCTGCCAGAACTATCCTATACTTTGCCGTCATATAGAACGCTTAACTTAGTGGATCCACTAGTCTATGCTAAAAGCACCTAAAGGAGTCATCTAAAAAGTATGATTCTTTAATACCCATGATAGCTACATGGTTTATGGAGACTTGAGTTAATATGAACTCGCATCCCCATATCGGTGCTCATACTACTTCCAAAATATACTTAGCTCATATGTTTTTAAAAACAAAACTCTTTCTTTGAATTTAGATAATTACTCAAAACTTAGCTTAAAATCTCTCTTGGAATCGATGTTCCCTTTTCTTGCTCAAATGCGAAAACATTTATAAACTCTTTAGGAATACTTAGTTCCCTTATAGCTTTTTGTGAAAATGGACTCAACTCTTTACCCTTTGCTTAACTTGAAACTTGAGCTTTAAAATGAAGTCAAAACGTTTGTTAAAAACTCTTGAAAACTTTAAGAAACTTTGCTTTGACTTGCTTCTTAACTTCTAGACTTGACTCTTAACTTCATTGACTTTGATCTTAACTTTCCTTGCATTGGATTATGGATTCATGGTTCATTATCTCATGTTTATGGATGATTTCATGATGTTTAGATGTACCTTAGAGTGTTAGAATCAACTAGGAAACATAGGTACAACACTTAGGAACTAGTACGAAAAGGTAGGAAACGAATGGGGAGAACAGGCGTCTCTGGCGCTCTGAGAGGTGCGGGGTGCAAGCCCTCAAACTTCAGAGGAGTTGCTGGGGCGCGCTGGCTGGCGCGTCGCCCGAGGGGATGAACTTCAGAGCCCCTTTTGGGGCGCGCTGGCTGGCGCGACACCCCACCCCCTTCCCCAGGTTTTTGACGTTTTTTCTTCTCCGGTTTTCATCTGCAAACCCTCTAAACTTCCATAGTTCTTTCCCCATACACTTAGGATCATTAGTACCCTCAATACCCAATAGATTTAACTCGAAAAACAACCAGGAAGCATGAATGAAATTAACACTAGGCAATCAACAAGAATCCAACAATGTTCTTCGAGAACTTCACTTTTAACATGTAAACAACCCAAAATCGCTTAATTGAAACAAGTTGGTGTGTGGGTGAACTAACCCATTACTAAAAGATCTCACATACCTTAATAGGGATCACCCCCGACGAATTCCACTCCCAACGCTTGACGTTCTTGGCGAAATCTAGGCTTTTCTCCCTTTCTTTCTTCTTACTCTTTTCTCCAAGCCCTAAGCATGAATTTAATTTTTTTTAGTCTGACAAAAATAATTTTTTACCCCAATAAATCCCTAAAAACAAATTAGACAAAAGACTACTTTGCCCTTCCTTAATTCGGGATTGGGACTTTCCTCAATCCAACAGCCCAACTTCCGGAAGGTATATCTCACTCATAAGATGTCAAAATCTCGCAAACTTGGCGGTGTTGGAAAGATCTCTCGAAGGGCTTTCAAACCATATCAAGATCTGCTCCTAACGCATTTTAATCTAGGAGGTATTACCGTTTGAAAATGGCCAAAACTCACTTTCTTAACTTAGACAAAAAATTTCCAGATTTCCTTATTCTTTCCAAACATCAATATTTTCATAAATTCTTTATAGTTGTTTCTAGGTGCGAGGTGTTACAATATCTCCCCCTTGGGAACATTCGCCCTCGAATGAGCTTTATTTCACTAAGCTAAGGGTGGTAACATATAGTTCAAACGCCCAACAAGTAAATGAAACAATCAACATGCTCATTCATAATTCAAAGAGTACTAAGAAGAGAATTAGTACCTTGATCTGCATTCCCTCCGCATTCAAAGAGATGTGGTTATGTCTTCTTCATACCTTCTTCAGCTTCCCTAGTAGCTTCCTCTACAAATTGGTTCCTCCAAAGGTCTTTGACTGAAGCTACTTCTTTGGTCCTCAGCTTGCGAACTTGGCGATCTAAACTCTGAACCGGGATCTGCTCATAAGATAAGTTATCCTTAACCCTAACATTTTCACTTGGTATAATCAATGAAGGATCTCCCATGCACTTCTTCAACATGGAGATGTGAAACACCGGATGAACTACTGCTAACTCTTGAGGTAGCTCCAACTCATAAGCTACATTACCAATCTTCTTGACTATGCGATAAGGTCCAATATACCGGGGACTAAGTTTCCCCTTCTTACCAAACCTCATGACACCCTTCATGGGAGAAACCTTCAAATAAACCCAATCATCTACTTCAAACTCTAATGGTCTTCTCCATGGCTTGGTGAACTAAATCTGGTCCTATCATCAACTCTGCTTCAACAACTTCAAACCATCCAATAGGAAATCTACATCTTCTCCCATAAAGAGCTTCATAAGGAGCCATTTGGATGCTAGAGCGGTAACTGTTGTTGTAAGCAAACTCGATGAGAGGTAGGTAATCATTCCAATTCCCTTTGAAATCAATTACACAAGCCCTCAACATATCTTCTAAAGTCTGAATGGTGCACTCTACTAGCCCATTTGTTTAAGGATGAAAGCAGTACTAAAGTTCACCTTTGAACCCAAACCTTTCTGAAAAGATTTCCAAAACTGTGCAGTAAATTGTGCACCTCTATCTGAAATAATGGAAACTTGGACCCCATGAGGTCTTATCACCTCCTGATTATATAACCTGGCATAATCCTCTGTTGAATGGGTAGTCTTTACCGGTAAAAAGTGGGCTGATTTTGTCATTCTGTCAACAATCAACCAAATAGAATCATGTTGTCTGTGAGACCTTGGCAAACCTGTGATGAAATCAATATTGATCATCTCCCACTTTCATTTCGAAAGTTCTATATTCTGAGCCAAACCACCGGGCCTTTGGTGCCCTACTTTCACCTATTGACAATTTGGACACCTAGCAACAAACTCTGCAATGCCCTTGTTTATGCCATTCCACAAATACACTTCTCTCAAATCGCGATACATCTTTGTGGAACCCAGATGAATGTAATATCTGGAACTATGAGCTTCCTACATGATTCTCTCTAGGAGTCCAACCACCATAGGTACTCACTGAAACGACCCCAAAAATGCCCGAAAATGTGCTTCGGAAACACCTATAATGGTAATTTCCTTATATCTCAAAATCCATGCATGATTTTGGAAATTTGACTTCATATTCTTATTCAGGGGGTCAAATTGAGTGGGGAATGGGTCTAACCCGAATTTTAGAGCAACCGTATCAAAATTCGAAAATCGCAAATAATGCGATTTGGAGGGTCAACTTTAAAAGGGAATATCTCTTAGCACACAAGGAACTGGAAGGGCCACAACCTATTAAATTAAATATCTTTGAGTTAGCTTTCCAACGCACTTGGTTTCACCTCATTCCGAGTTAGGACGAGGGAGTTATGACCATTTTCGTAAAACCTGTCTGTGCAGAATTGCAATTTCCAGAGAGCTTTTTTTTAGCGGGTTGGGGACGTTTTTATAAATGTCCCATACTTAGTCATTTTTTTAACTTCAAAAACACTCTCTAAGCCCTCTCCAAAATTCAACCAAGATCTTCAACCAAATTCAAACATCTCAAGCTCTAATTCCGGATTCAAGACTCAATCTCAAGCTTCAATTCTCCATTCCAATCTTCATCAAGGATTCTCCAAAGTTGAGGTATGTGGGTTTGATTGTGGAAA
>JAJOOI010022307.1:0-20016 GCA_029582585.1 Solanum bukasovii
TAATTTATATATTAAATAATACTTATCGTGAATATTTAATGTCAATCTCTTACTATTCAAACAAATGACAAAGATGAATAATGGTGTAAAGCCAACTCATATTGAGGTGTTCAAAAGAACTCACATTAGAGCGAATAAAGAACCAGTAAATGAGATAGCTGGTGAAGTTATGGTAAACTCTCACTCTTTAAAAGTATATAGGTACTTTCTTTCTATTACAATTTTTTTAAAAAAACTTCTCATTACTTTACCTTTCTTTCAAAAAGACACAAATGGATGATCTTGCCGAGGTGTATCCTGAGTTGAATGTCCCTGGAAGTGCTCCTAATGATGTGTACTCCCAAGTAATGGGATCAGACACTCATGGAATTGTCCGAACTCTAGGAAAAGGAGCATCTCCTAGCTTAGTATATGGCCCCGTATATAAACGATCTCAGACTGAAAAAAGAGATTTTGATACAAGGGTTGAGATGGAAATTCAAAACGCTACCTCAGCTATGAAAATTGAGATGACAGAGAAGATGTATGAAGCAAAAAAAGATATGAAAGCGATGGATAAAAAGTTGTTAGAAGCAAAAGAGGAAGCAAAAGAGAATAACGAAGTGATGGAGAGAAAATTATCGGAAGCAAAAATGGATATGGAAGAAATTATAGCGGATAAAGTGAAGGAAGGAATACAAGCATATGTAGAGTCTTTGGGAATTAATATTGATGAAAATTTAAAATCAGAGCAGGTGAAATAATTGTGTTGCTCACAAAAAATTACTTTTTTTAGATGAAAACTTAGTTTCTTTTAATTATAATAGTCTTCCTCTTTTGCAATAGGTTCCTGATAACCCACTTAAAGATTGTCAACAACCATCATCACTTGTTCTAGGTGTTCACACAAGAAAGGTTAGAGAAAATTTCATTAAAATTTTGAATTTTATTTTAATTGCGTAAAACATTTATATGATCATGAGATCAACTAATTCTTCTTTCTTGTTTAATATGGATTAATCGACAAATTGTTAATTGCACGTCATGTACACATAAACAGTCTAAGTGATCATTTTTTTATTTTGGTTCTGGTTGTTGTTGTTGTTTTTCAGTTGGTATAGTGAAATTATAAACTGTGTTAATTTATCATATTATTGTCAACTGGTCTAATGATCATTGTAGTCTTGATCCGTATATTAGTTATCTATTTAGTTGCATCACTACCCTTGCAATGATAGAGCTACATGTAAGTTCATACATGAATAATATTTCATTAGGATCAAATAAGTATGTATAGTTATAACCATTCCAAGATGTGTCACGAGATGGTGCATTAGGAAAGACTCGGACATTCCATGGTCCAGCTCTGTAGAGTTCAATGAATCCATTCATAATGAATGTTCGCAGGAATCCACCAATATCGAATGTCCAGGTAAACTCACCTATGGAAGGATCATTTGTGCTCTTCCATGACGAAAGGGAACGATGAAAACTAGTTTTCAGATTAATCCCAACCTTCATTCCAGGTAAAGTTGTGTCACATGGATTGTCAAAACTTTGCCACAGGTAGTTCTGAGGCTTATCCTCGGCTGCATCTCCCTGAATAAAAGGAGTTGTGCTACTTGATTTTGCCTATGTCTAGTGGAATCGGAGGACCAAATTACTCTGCCAGAACCATTTAGAAGAGTAAGAATTCCTTGTCTGGTAAAATTTAGCGCACTGTATGTGTCATTGAGTGGATTTTCTCCATTACAGGTTAAAACTTGAGACTAAATGAGTTATAGGACGATTTTAGTACTACAACAACTACTACGTCTCAATCCTAAGCAAGTTGTAGCAGGTGGATGGCTAGCTAAAACTAGTCATTTTATGATGAATCCTCGGAATACTCATATAAAGATGTTAATTCACTAAAATGTACCTGGGAGGAGATGATTGTAACTGTTGTGACCAGCATGAAGTCTTGCCAGCACACCGATCAATGGAGCATTGTTGTAAGTGGAGGCTCAATTTGCTCATAGTTATCTCTTTGATCAGTGAAGTTGTCATAGGCATCAGGTCCACCAATAAGAGTACCAGTAAGGAGATTAGGATCGCTCGCCTTTCTACTATACCAGGTAGGATAGCCTTCCTGACAGCTAACAAAACTAGGATTAACCTTAAACGAGACAATGGAGGAGGCTCTGTGGTGTACTTGCCTTGGGTTATTGTTTCCATATCCCACCATGTAACTTGTTGCTCTCGGGTTGTCACCAAGAATGTAGTCCACCTAGAACAACATCAAACATGATGATTAGTTCACCAAGAACACATTGCTAGTTCCATGCTTCAATTTATTATGAATCGTCATAATACAGGCTTGTAGCACTCTATTAAAGTTAAAATCTTTACCTGAGACTAGAGAATGAGAGAAGCTCATTCGGAGAAACAGAACCAGAAGAACACTTGAGGTATTTACCAGTAGAGGCCAAATAGTCAGAATAAGTAGTGCCAAGGAATACAACACTAGTAACAAAATACATATTGTTCCATCTTTGCCTATAGATGAGACCTCCAGGAGTTTTTTGGGTATTTCTGTCACCCTTTGCAAGACATGAACACATAAAGTTCTTTGCTTTCTGCTGGTACTTCTCAAATACAGGTACATTATGACCAGCTTTACTAGACATCAAGAACTGCCAACACATAATACCAATTATTTTATCATTGCGACTTCTGATAAGATAATTGTTCATTTCTAGTATGTTTTAATGTTGTTTCTGTGTATATATGGAGTTTTACTGTTTGTACAAGTTTATGTAGTATTATTTGAGTGGCATTGAGTCATCTTCCTTCAACAGCATTTCTGGAGTACGCGTGAAATCAATCTCTGACTTTTGACGCCTTCTCACTAATTTCTCAAACCATCTGTCCGAACCATTGTCTCTGGTGTCCTGTGTTGATAGATGATTTGCAGGAACTCCATTCTCTGACATAAAAACCATTAGCTACACTTTTAGATTTTCTCTGAAGACTAATACCTCCTCAGTATTACAAGTCTGATCCTCTTGCTCTATGTCTTGTTGTATTTCTATAGATAATAAGGTATTGAATTGAGTTTCCTCTGTACTTGTTGGACCACCAAATATCTCCCCATATTTGGCATTGGCATCAACATCACCTCCACAACCATCGCAAACACACAACTTGTGATTTCAGCAACACCACCTTTTCGTCTTCTAATCTGGCTCATCCAATTCAGTTCAGTTTCCCAGTCTTGTAGTTGTCTTCTGTGCCCCAACCATTGTAGCATACAATTCCATATCTTCTTGGTCACACTACATTCAAAGAATAAATGTGAGAATGTTTCTAAGTGTTGGCAACAAAAGACAAAATCAGGGAGGACAGTGATTCCAAATTTCTGCAATCTCTCAACTGTTGCTAGTCGTTTCTCTATAGCCAACCATAGAATGAATTTATATCTAGGATGTATCTTTGTATGTAAAGCAAGATGTTTCCAGGCTACTTTGGGATGAACAGGCATTAAATTTACATACATCTTCCGGATTGAAAATCTATCCCTAAGTTGGGCTTTTACAAGTTGTTGTTGAATTGTCTCATGACTTCCTAGTCTGTTTATTAACTGATCTCTAGATTCAAGTACCTTCCTCACAACCCAGGAAGGTATCTTTGTCTGTTTGTATCTTTGTCCCAACACTAGATGTTTGTTTTGTTGAAGCAATCATATATCTTCCTTTTTTTATTTTCCTTCTGAAAAAATTGGCACACTTATGTATTCAATGAAATGTTAAGTTTTGTATTTCGTAAAGTATCAAAATAATCAATTTAATATTTTTTCTCAGGCTAACATGATCAAGAAGACTGGGACTACCGTAGTTGGCACAAATAAAAAGAAGTGGGTATGTTTGAAAAAACTACAAGATCTTTCTTTTCTTTCAAAAGGAGGAAAATTTCATGTATATAATTACTGCTTTTGCATCAATTCCTTAATATATTTGTTTTTAGAAAAATTCAATTAGTCATTTTTGATATCTCAATTTTTTCTAGCTAACTAGGATCTAATTTCTATTATTATATAGTAATAAATTTTCTTATGTGCATTTCTTGTGCAGAATTTTCAAGGAAATTGAGGTCATGTATCGACTTCAACATGCTCGACTCGGGTTGATAATTTTATAAAGATTTATTGGAGATTTTAATTTCATTTGAATTAGGAGTTAATTAGTTGGTTTTATGTTGAGATTATTACATTTAGTTACATTTCAATTTTACTTGAGATAGAAAAGATAATTTGTTTTGACATTGTTTTCTTTTACAGAAAACTTATTATATTGCTATTTTGTTCTTTGATTATAATATTAGAAAATATTTACTTTATATAATATTTCTTGCTTATCATGAAGAAGATAGTTTTGGATGCACAGATTGTATGTATTTGTGTCTTGAGAAAAACTATATATAGATTTTTCTTGGATGTTTAAGAAACTTGGTAGAGACATTAGAATATTAATATGACATTTAGCAAAATATAAAATAATGTCACCAATTTTTATGACATTCAATAATAGCATTTGTTGACATTAACTAAAGTGTCAGAAATTTCAATGTGACATTTTATAAATGTAATAAAATGTCACAAGTAAGTGTCTTGAAATTTGTTTTACCAACATTTAATCTAAATGTCAGAAAGTGCAAGTGACATTTCATAAATGTCGAAAAAATAAATGTCATATATCTCATATCGACATTTACTTAAATGTCAAAAATAAATGTCATATATTTCATACCGACATTTACATAAATGTCAAAAATAAATGTCATATATCTCATACCAACATTTACCTAATTATCAAAAATAAATGTCATATATATCTCATACCGATATTTACCTAAATGTCGAAAATAAATGTCATATATCTCATACTGACAGTTACCTAAATGTCAAAAATAAATGTCATATATCTCATACTGACATTTACCTAAATGTCGAAAGTAAATGTCATATATCTCATACTGACATTCACCTAAATGTCAAAAATAAATGTCATATATTTCTTATCGACATTCACATAAATCTCAAAAAATAAATGTCGTAATATTCTTACCAACATTTACATATATGTTGCAAAGGAAATGACGCAAATTCTTTTCAACATTTACCTAAATGTCACAAAATAAATGTCACAAATTCTTCCCGACAATTACCTAAATGTCGGAAAAATTCTCGACACTAAAATTTATGACATTTGGTCCAAATGTAAAATAAATGTCAGTAAACAAATTTGTGACATTTAAACATCATAATACGACATTTAGAAAATGTCGTTGTATCTCCACTTTCTTGTAGTGAAGCCTCATAGCTCATTAATTGTATAGACAATAGAAATTGTATGGAATTAAAACTTTGTACTTAAAACCATATGATTCAAAACATTCAAAATACTCATTAAAAGCTTTCAAAGACACAGCAGAAGTCACTTCTCAGATGGCCATCTTACACACAATCTCAATACATAAATAGGGACACGACCCTTTACAATTAAAAGAAAACTACTAAATGTCTATTACATGAAGAAAGGAAGGAAACTTCAAAAAAAGACTCTTGTCCTCGATCTATGAGGACGTACCACTCTAGCCTTGGAGGAATAGCAATCAAAGAACTTCAATCTAACTAGAATCAATCACTTGCCGGAACCTACACTTGTAGTAAAATAAGAGAAATATGGGTTAGCACACAAAAATGTACTATGTATGATGACTATGCAAAACCATTCTTTAGAAAGGGACATTTTGGTTGGAAACCTTGCATTATGCCACTAGTAGAAATATCATGAACAATAACATAAGATACCTCAAATACATGTATAGTCATCATACAAGTCATAATATTACCTTTAAACCTTCACCTCAAATAACCATCATGCTATACCTTGTGCAATGTATGGATATCGTCCCATACCACCATCCACACTAAAGTACCACATTAAGGTCACCAAAAGTGAACTTACCATTCATCCTTTCCATCCTTTCATAATACTCATACATAAGAGGCATAAACATTTCAGAATCCATGAGAAGGACAATAACTCATAATACAATCCAAGTATAGCATGCCTCATTACATTTAAGCATATAAGAGTCAACATTCTTCATTAGTTTCATTTAGAGAACTTTCATTCGTTAGTCATTAAGACTTAGATAACTCACTATAGCCCTCTTGAAGCCTACTCGTGCCATGTATGGATAGCATACCATACTACTACCCACACTTCATAGAACTCCTCAAGAAACTATAATGCACATCTCACATGAAGGGAATAGGTGTTTAACCGACATAGACCATGAGAGCTAAGTCATGGAATCCGGTGTAATATGACCCCACACCGAAGAAATGTGTTCCACTTGCCTAAGGTAGAACTAGGTAATATCTTAGCTTTAGTAGAAACCACTGGATAATATATATCCTATGTTGGCACATAGTTATGGGATAGGAAAATGTTCATTAGAACCCTAGCCTAACATTGCGAGAGTTTCCTTCTTACCATATCCACTTGGTGCTTAGCCTCCATTCCCATAGAGTATTTCATTAACATTACATTATTGTACTAGAGAGGAATGCCATAAGCCTATCGACCCAAAGTACATTACTACACATGAAAGGAATGCCATAAGCCTACCGATTCATGGTACATTTAAGGATAGCTCATGAATCCTCATGAAAGGAACGCCATAAGCCTACTGATTCATGAGTCATCTTAACATCATTATGAACATGAAAGGAATATCCTAAGTCTATCGATTCAAGGCACATTGACTCACTAGGAAAATAATGATATAAGCCTATCGATTCAAGAGTCGTCATTACATTAGATCCTTTATGAAAAGAATTCCTTAAAGCTATCAATTCATATCCAGCAAGTCAAGAAACATTCATTACTCATTACTCATATATGAAAGGAATATCATAGCATATCGATTCATATTCATCAGGTCAAGACACACTCATTATACAAGAAAATGATGCATGAGCCTACCAATTCTAGATTCAACATTCACCATAGATATCCTTCACACTCTAGCATCATCCTTCATAAGTGTCAATTGAGAATATACTACCAACAATAACACAATACATGATATACACGATGATCATTCTATCATTGAAACCACATTCTTATCCTTCACATCATACTCATACATAGTAATTTAACACCTCCACCTTTCAAGTGGATCAACATCTGTAACACAATTCTACTACAACAAGCAATTAGGTCAAACTTTCCCTTTCAAGGCCATAACCACAAATCCTCAATTCACCATAGTTAGGCATAGATGATGATACCATTCAATAACTCAAAGCAATTTAGACATATTCCAATCATAAGCTTTCATAATTAACAAACCCACTTCATAAAGACACAATTTAAGAATTGAGAGAATTTATAGGTCCATGGAGTATTTTCATCATAAATCATCATTAAATATCAATACAATCATTATATGACATTAGAAACCATTTGAAATCGTTTGATGAGAGAACCCATGAGATTGAGTAAAACCCTTGGTTTTTCATGAACTTGAAAACTTTGAAAACCTCTTTGAAATTGACTCTAGGATGAAAGATAACCCTAGATGAAGGATCACCTTACCTTTACTAAGATTCCCCAAGAAATTTGATGAAGAAAGCCTTGAATCCAAACCCTAGATCTCACTTCTTCTTCTTCCTTGAGTTAGAGAGAGAAATCTTGAGAGAGGAAGAACTTTGGGGTTTTGATTTTTGGTGATTTGAATAATGGAGTAAATGAAGTGTTTTAAGAGTTGAAACTATTTTTAATTATGATATAAACCATTTAAAATAAGCCCCACATTATAAAATATTAAAACAAAATTACTTAAAAACCCCTAACTTGGGCAGCCCCATCAGGGACCAAGCCCATTTGTACGGTCCGTGAAAGGGACGACGGCCCGTGGTCCTCTAGGCAGTGTGCTCCTTTGCCTTGCCAATCCCCAAGATGCTAAGGCATCTTCACGGTCACTTCTACGGGTCGTGGAGTGGTCCATGAATTGGTGGCAGTAGCTTGGCCACAAGGCCTTGCCTCCCATACCACCAAGTGATCTTCACGGACCCTTCAACTGACCGTCGTAAAGACCACTGGCCGTGAAGTGGTCCGTGGACTTGGGGCAGTGCTTGGCCAAGGTTGGGAAGCCTTGGCCTTTGGCTTAGGCATTGCCCCCTTGGCTTGGCACTTTCCCTTGCAACCCTTAACCAAACCTAAAAAGGTCTTTCAACTATGGAGTCTAACATGTACCTTTACGTTGACCCTAACGATTAGGCTCTAGTTCATCCTATCATTTTCCGGGTCGTTATAGAAACACCTTACTGTACCATTGGAGATTTTAATATGATTACTTCAACTGATGAAAACTTGGGAGGTGTTCCTTATAATATGAATAAGTCTCTGGAATTCATTAGTGTGATAGAAGCCAGTGGTTTGATGGAACTTGGTTTCAATGGTAGTCAATTCACTTGGTGAAATCAAAGAGCTGAACAAGTAAGGGTGTGGAAAAGGTTGGACAGAGCTTTGGTAAATTACAAATGGTTGGAGATCATGCCCCAAACCAATAGTAGTCATCTACTAGTTGTAGGTTCTGACCACAATCCTCTTCTCATGGAAATGGTAGTGAGACCTCAGAACAATTGTAAATACTTCAAATTTCTACATTATTGGGTGGAAAATGAAAATTTCATGGAAACTGTAAAAGCTTGTTGGAAAAGAGAGGTAACAGGCAATCCTATGTGGAAGTGGCACCAAAAGATGACAAGATTGACTTCTACCTTAAGTACTTTGTCAAAGAATGAATATGGTGACATCTATGTTAAGGTGACAGAGTATGAGGAAAAAGTCAAATCTGCTGAAGAGGAAGTCATAAACAACAATACAGAAAATAATGGGCATAACTTCATTACATCAATGCTCAACATATCAGGTACCTGAATTTTGAAAAAGCTATTCTCAAGCAAAAAACTCAACTTCAATGGTTTAGGGAAGGGGATGCCAACACTATATATTTCCATGCCATTATGAAAGGATGGAGAAGTAGGTTACTTATTCACAAGATTTGTAATGATGAAGGAGAATGGATCCAAGGTGACAACAATATTGCAGCATCAACCGGTACTCATTTCCAGCAAATTTTTACTGTACAGGAGAACAAAATTGATGAAAGAATTCTCCATAATCTTCCTAGATTGATTATAATGGAGAAAAATCAGTCCTTACAGGCTATTCCAAACATGGAAGAATTGAAGCAGGTTGTCTACTTTATGAACCCCAACTCAGCTTCAGAACATGATGATATGGAGGGCAAATTCTATTAGACATGTTAGGAGGTTATTAAAGATGATCTTCTTGCAGCTATTCAATCCTTTTTCATTGGTCAAACGATGCCCAACTTCATGTCTCATGCTTGTTTGGTACTTCTGCCCAAAGTTGATCATCCCAAGAGATTCAATGAGCTCAAACCTATATGTTTGAGCAACTTCACCAACAAAATCATCTCCAAATATTTAAGCATGAGACTGACTCCTATTCTACCACAAATCATCTCTGAAAATCAATCTTGTTTTGTTAGATACAGGAGCACCTCGGAGAATATTATGTTGGCCCAAGAAATTACTCATGGGATTAAGAAGCCAAAGGAAGGTGACAATGTTATTATCAAACTGGTTATGACAAAGGCCTATGATAGGGTCTCTTGGTCATATACTTGCCTGGTGCTGAGAAAATTAGGTTTTGGGGAACCTTTTATTGATATGGTTTGGAGAATAGTCAGCAACAACTGGTATTCTATCATTCTTAATCTAACTAGACATGGTTTCTTTCATTCCACTAGTGGTCTCAAACAAGGTGATCTCCTTTTTCCAGAGCTACTTATTTTAGGTGCGGAGGTTGTTTCTAGTATGTTGAGTCTCCTACATCTGGATAACAATTAAATAGGTTTCATGTCATGACCCAGAGGTACCCCCTAGATGTAACACGGCGTACTTGACCCCAAAGGGGTCTTATACAAGCCCTTAGCATAATCATAGACATAAGTTCATAGGAAAATAGAGCAAAATTTAAAAATTTTCTTTACAATCGAAGTCTTATATAAAATAATAGAATCTATACACTATGTCTCAAACCATCTAATTACTTGGAATAAAACTCTTGAATACATCTTAGGGACACGACCCTTACAAAAGTATAAAACATAAAAGAAAGACATAAATGACATATGGTCAAGCCCACGAATACAATGAGGACTCACCAATCTTCTTCTTCTTGATCTCCTATGGTTTTAGCTACGAGGATGAAATCCAATACCTCCAAAGCCTACACTTGTACAAAATGTAGAAAGAAGGGGTTAGCACAGAAAGTAATAAGAATGGAAACCATACATGAAAATCATTAAAACATGCATAAAAGGGACGTTTTCTTTGAAACCATGCAGTATGTCATTTTTGAAAATCATCTTGAAATAGTTGGAGAATGCAACTCATAAAGCAACTCACATACAATTCATCATATCACCATAATAGCAATCATAGTCTCCAACATAAACATAATACATATCCCAATCTTCACAAGACATAGTTCATACACATAGTCAAATACCAAGATCATCTCAACATAATAGAACTACCACATAAGCAACCCAAAGTCACACTAGTGCAATGCTAAGGTAAGATCCCATAATCCTACCGAATGCTAAGTATCACATTTTGGCCACCAAAAACATACATATCTTACTTTGCCTTATTCATAACCAACATACATAAGTAAGGAGTCATTCATGTTCATAACTTATAACAACTGAAGTCAACCTTAATATTCATACATACCTTTCATACATAATCTATATCATGCATACATAATTCATATATCTTCGTAACATAAGGAACATCACCATAACCCCCCTTTATAAGTCTACTTGTGCAATGTATAAGTGAAGTCTCATACCCACACTCACACTAAGTAAAGCTCATTAAGGAGTCATAAGCATAGTTCATATCCATATTCATAATTCATATGAAGCATACATTCAACTCATAATCATCATATCATAAAAGAGACATATCATGCCAACTCTCAAAGCCTACTTGTGAAATGTACGAATGAAGTCCCATACCCCCATTCATACTAAGTAGAACCTCTTGAGGAAACATAGAACATGCTCATGTTCTTATAATAATTTATATTCTTATTATTTAGGGAGATTTAGCCTTAACCGACATAGACCAAATGAGCTACATGGAATCCGGTATTCTACCCCCATACTGAAAAACATGTGTCCTACCTGCCTAAGGTAGGACATACATAATAGCTTATAGGTGGATCCACTAGCTATATACCTATGTGGGCACATAGTTATGTGATATGGAGATTGCTTCTAGAAACCCGAACTTTCTCACGTAAAAGGTTTCCATCTCATGAGATAACATACAATGGGAAGCCGAACTTTCTAACGTAAAAGTTTCCATCTCACTTTCATACCCTCTTGGTGCTAAGTATAATTCCCTTTAAAAGTCATATTAAGTCTTTACTTAAGTTCATGGTCATAAGCGAATGCACTAGGCACTCAAACAAAAATAACATCATAATAGCTCATAGATTCCTTAAGTGAGAATGTCCTTTCACTTTAGAATCATCAACATATGAGTAAACCTTTCAGATCGTATTCATAATGTGTTCATGAGAATGGCCTTTCAATCAACACAACAAGACTATCATAGCCAAGACATATCATACATAGTCTTAACATATCGTACACAGTCATATCAAATCGTAAATAGCCTTAACATATCTTACATAGTCATATCATATCATACATAGTCTTAACATATCATACATAGTCATATCATATCGTACATATCCATATGTAGGGGTATACGAAAGATAGATCTTGCATGAATACCACCATATACACAATAAGTAAACACCTCTACCTTTCAAGTGGATCAACATGATCATGTACATTTCATGCATAATGGTATGTAAAGGTGCATATGAGAACTAACCTTTCAATCAACACCATATAAACATTATCATCATAGACACTTCCTTCTCAAGTGTTCATAAACATGTACATAATACCAAAATCATACATAATACACATATATTGCATTCAAGGATCATATGCAGTCAACACATCTAGCATTCAACATATGTAACATAGATACAACCATGACTCAAGTAATCCATTCATTTCATGCACAAACTCATGTGATCATATTATAGGCCGTGTGGGTGAAGTCTTTGTACAATAATTCCATATACAACTTCAACCTACATAATAGTTTCCTTCTTTAAGCCTAAGCACCCTTAACTTATTCATATTAGCTTTTACCAATTAAGCCTTAGGAATTATCTTCATATTATGAGCATTACCCTCAAGCAACACCTCACATTGTAATCATGTATACCTAACTCTTAAGGTAAACTTAACTACATACTTCATTCTTACTCAATTATAGACATATAGCATCATGTAAATTAGATCTCAATACTACATCAACCATGATCCATCATATAAGACCTTATCGAATTAGTTCATGTTTAGAAGCTTTAACCTAAACCAATTCAATTCTATGTGATCTAATCTAAGGCATTATATGAAGAAGTTCATCAATCTTAGAAGGTCACATCTAAATCCTCAATTAGCCTCTTTCATGACTTAACCCTAGACTATATCAATTTCATCATAGGATCTTAGGTTAGTCAAGGATACATTTTTTATTATACTAGGATCATGTAATTACACCAAGAACAACCATTAATCACATTATTGGGTCAATATTCAACAATTCCCTTACCATGAAGTCAATTTGGTAAAGATGGGGAAATCATGGGTCCAAGGGAAATTCTCATCAAAACTCCATCAATCCAATGTTAATTCATAATAAACAACCATAATAAATCATAATCAAACAATAAAAATCATTTTGAAAGAAGCCCCATGACATAAATTGAACCCTAGGTTTTTGGGGAAAATTGGATACTTGGAAACATATTTTGAGAGGGCTCCTTCAATGGAACTTAGACAAGGATGAAAACTCCTATACCTTAGGTGTAGAATCCCACCAAATTCGTATTGAAAAGCTCCCATGTTCAAGCCCTAGTTTATCTCTTTCATGGTCTTCAATGGAGTTCTAGAGAGAAGACTTTTGGAGGGAAGAGGAGTTGGGTTTTAATTTGGGGTCTTGGGATATAATGAATTAGTGACTTAGTTTAGGGTCTTATTAGCTTATATAGGTGATTAATAAACTAACTAACCGGCTTCCCTTAACCCCTAATTAATTAACTAACTTAATTCCTAAACACCTAACAAAACTAAAAAGCTAAAAAATTGGCAGCATTCACTCCCACACATCCACGGACCATGGATGGTTCTACTGGCCATCAACCACCTCCATGGTTGGTGTCTGAGGCTTCATTTTCAGTCCTGCTGCAGGCCTTGAGCTACACCCATGACCTATGGGGCGTGGTCCAATCTACTGGGAGTGGTTTGCCATACGTGGTGCACCAAAGTTGGACTGTTTTGGGGACTGTTTTGGGGTCCTCCTCAAGGACCCCTTGGTTGGTCCTTGGGGAGTCGTATCCAGACGTTTAGCCCCTAAAACCCCTATTCTAAGTACGGGAACAATTTTTACAAGTTTTAACACTCATACGACACTACAAAACTCTTACCAAGGGCTCTAGAACTCACTAGTTCAACTTACTAGATTACCGGGGTGTTACATTTCATGATCGAATCTAGAGGTCCACATATTAATCATTTAATTTTTGTGGATGATGTAATAATCTTTACCTGCAGCAATAGGCAAGCCTTACAACTCATCATGAAATCTTTAACTGAGTATGAGACTACATTTGACCAGTTGATCAATAAGGGTAAGAGTCACTTCATGGTCCCAAGTAACACTCTTGATAACATTATTCATTAGATTCAAGAGGTCACTGGTTTCTATGAAAGGGATAGGACTATTGCTTATTTAGTGTGTCCTCTTTACATAGGGAGACAGAATTATCTATTATTCCCAACTAGTGGACAAAGTGGTTAAAGAATTGGTGGGTGGCAATCAAGACTTTTTAGCTTTGGAGGCAAAGTGACCTTGATTAAACATGTCCTCCAATCCAATCTCCTACATACCATGGCTGCAACTTCCACTCCCAGTACTGCCATCAAATACATCAATAGTGTGATTGCTGACTTCTTCTGGGGAGGGAAAAGGACAAAAGGAAATATCATTGGGCGTCTTGGGAAACCTTGAGTTTACCTTGTGAAGAAGGAGGTATTGGGGTGAGAAAATTGACTGATATGTACCTCCTTTCAATTCAAACACTGGTGGATTTTTAGAACCACAACTTCTTTATGGGGTTAGTTTCTTAAAGCCAAATAATGCCAGAGGGCACACCCTGTTGCAAATAAGATAGATACTGGCCAGTCATTGGTATGGAAGTACATGATGAGTAATACGAGCATTATGGAGAATTACATCAATTGGAAAATTAACTCTGTTGATTGCTCTTTCTGGTGGGATGACTGGCTGGGAGTTGGAGCCTTAGCTAATTACACCTCTAACATCTCCAGTCTTAACAATACAAAGGTTCATCATTTTTTGGTTGAAGGAGAGTGGAATGAAAACAAGCTGAGACAGCAGGTTCCATCTCTCCTTATCCCTCAAATTCTGAGTACTGAGTTTCATTAACAAGA
Source organism: Solanum bukasovii (assembly GCA_029582585.1). Classification (NCBI taxonomy): domain Eukaryota; kingdom Viridiplantae; phylum Streptophyta; class Magnoliopsida; order Solanales; family Solanaceae; genus Solanum; species Solanum bukasovii. The sequence goes on from JAJOOI010022307.1 coordinate 14,737, forward strand.
ATGGGTCATTGATGAGGCCATCTGAAAACCTAAAGAGGATGGGAAATTTTCATGCTCATCGGCCTGGGAAATATGCAGACAGAAAAGAGAGAAAGGTATGATACATTCTCACATGTGGCACAAGTACAGCCCCTTTAAAATCTCCTTTATTTTGTGGAGAACCCTCAGACTCAAACTTCCTACTAATGATAAACTGATCTCATTTGGAGTGTAACCAACCAAATGTTTTTGTTGCATCAATGAAGGTTGGGATGATATTGACCATATATTTGCAGCTATCCAGTTTGCAACTCACATTTGGAAATGCTTCTCAGGTTTTTTTGGAGAATCTTACTAGTACACTCCACTGAAAACTCACTTGATGAAGTGGTGGAGTATAGTGCCTAGAAATGAAGTTCACAAATTGCTTATCCAGTCTATGCCTATAATGGTGTTTTGGAATCTGTCAAAAAATAGATGTTCTACAAAATATGGTGGGAAAAAAATCCAGCATTACAAGAGTTAAATTTCTCTCAAAGATAACAAACAGCTTCTTAACACAACTTTTTCTTACATTAGTTGGCCTATGGACTGGAAAGAGATAATGTGTATGGTTGAAATATGCAAACAGGACACTAAAATCATCACTGTTCAGTGGGAGGTACCTCCACAAAGAATGTATGAGATAAATACTGATGGAAGTGCTAAGATTAATCCAGGCAAGATAGGAGACGGTGGGATCTTAAGAGATGAAACATGGAGCATGATATATGCCTTTACAACTCCTCTTGGTATTGGAACCAACAATCAGGTAGAGATATAGGTAGTTATCTATGGTCTTCAATGGAGTGTGTAACATGGTTACAAAATAGTAATTCTAGAGGTTGATTCTGAGTTAATTACAAGATGGATCAACCACAACATCAAGCCTCCTTGCAAGATTCAACAGTACATCATAGAACTTCAGAACCTTATCAGTCAATGTACATTCTTTCGATGCAGGCACACATGCAGAGAAGCTAACAGTACAACAGATTATTTATCCAAATGGAGCTACAAATTTGACATTATTCAACACTACTACATCCACCAGCAATTACCTGCAGCAGCAAAGGGAACTACATTATGGAAAAATTATGAATGACTTACTTCAGGAGGATAAGAGTTAAAAGAATCAAGCAGCCACCCTGATCAACTTAAAGTGCCAGCAGTATAGACTTCTCTGTACATTTTGAAGTTCTTAATCTTTTCCTTTTGCTATGCCATATTTTATGATTTAGCTCTAGTGAATAGGTCTTAGTTAATTTTCTTCTTACGCTGTAAGGGGAGAGTCTTTTTTATTTATTCTTCCTAATTTTCTTTGAATCGAGAGGAGTCCTCTCTTGTAGGTGCTTAGTTACTAAGTCTCATTTTCTAGCATTGGGATAAGTTGGCTATCCTTAGTAGGAAGGTCGACTTATGAACCATCATAGGTTCGGATTTTAGGTTTATGTTCCCCTCCTTGTATTTTATTTATTTTTGTTTTTAATGTTGAGGCCTAGGGTGTTTCTCTGCCCCTTACCCCCTCAAAAGTCGTTCAATTAAAAAAAAAACTCTAAACCCTAAAATCCCATAAGAACCCAAAACCTAAAAAGGCTTTGCCTAAACTCTAAATCCTAGGAAACCCTAAACCCCAAGACACCCCAAACCTTTAACCCAAAAAACTCTAACCCAAACAAACCCTAAACTCTAAAACCCTCAAAAACTATTAAAAACCCTAAATCCTAAACCTTAAAAATCAAAAACCCTAAACCCTAAACTCTAATCACTAAGAAACACCAAGAAACCTTAAATGGTTATTATAAACCATAGGAAACTCTAAACCCTAAGCCCTATGAAATCATAAACCGTAAAAACTCTAACAAATATAAAAAAAGCCCTATACTGAAAACACACCAAAAAAACACTTCACCTAAATAACCCTAAGCCTAAAACAATAAGCCTTAAACCATAAACCCTAAAAAACCCAAAGAAAACTCTAAACCCTTAACGCTAAAAAACCTTAAAACGCAGGATAAATCCTTAAACCCTAAAAAATCTTGAAAACCCAAAACCGAAAACACTCAAGGCCAAGAACTCTAAACACTATAAAAACATAGATCCAAAACCCTAAACTCTAAGAAACACTAAATCCTAAACCCTAAACCCAAAATCCTAAGAAATCCTAAACCCTAAAACACTTGAAATTCTAAACCCTAAGGAATCCTCAACTGTAAGGAATCTAAACCCTAAGAAGCCTTAAGAAATCCTAAACACTAAGAAACTCTAAAGTATAAGAAACCCTATACACGAAAACAACCCTAAAAAATCTTCAAAACACCTAAACCTAAAAAATCTTTTTAAAAAATGGTAAAAACCTTTAAAAACCATAAACCTAAAAAATCCAAAAAAAAAACCCAAGGAATCTAAGACCTAAGAAACCTTAAGAAACCCTATATCCAAAGAAACCCTAAAGTTTAAGACACCCTAAACTCAGAAAACCCATAAAAATTATTAAATACCGTAAACCTAAAAAACCAAAAAACCCCTAAAAACCCTAAAACTAAAAAAACCAAAGCCCTAATCCCTAAAAAAACACTTAATAAGCTCTAAACCCTAAATTCTAAATAACCCTAAGAAACTCTAAACCCTAAATCATAAATCCCATGAAATCCTACGCCTTAAACCCTAAGAAACCATAAGGAGTCCTAAACCATTAGAAATCTAAAACGCTAAAAACTCCTAAACTCAAATAAACCATATACCCTTAAAAACTCTAAAAACCTTCAACAAAACCTAAACCTAAAAAATCCTAAAAACCACAAAACAACCTTGAAAAATAAAAAACCCAAAACCTAAAAATCCTTAAAAAACCCCTAGCCCTATACCCTAAAAATAAATAAAACCCTAAGCCCTAAAAATCCTAGAAACCCTAAACCCAAAACTCTAATTCGTAAGAAACCCTAAACCCTAATAAACATTACGAAACCTGAAACTCTAAGGAACCCTAAACCCTAAAGCATATAAAATCTAACAAGCCCTAAACCCTAAAGAAATTCTAAGAAATCCTACAACCTAAGAAACCCTTACCCCTAAAAAATCCTAAAACCCCAAACCTTAAACACATTAAAAAAAACCTAAAAAAACCATAAACCTAAAAACCTTAAGTCCTTAACCTAAAAATCCTAAGCTCTAAATTCTAAGCCCTAAGAAACCCTAAACCTTAAACCCTAACCCCCCTCCCCCCCCCCCAAAAAAAAATATATCCCCTTAAACCATTAATAACGCTAAACCTAAAAAACCCTATTTGCAAAGTCCTAAACATAAAAAACCTTAAGAAACCAAAGATCATAAACCCTAAATCCTAAGAAATCCCAAACCCTAATCCCTAGGAAACCCCAAACCCTAAATCCTAAGAAACACTAAACTCGAAGAAACCCTAAACTCTAAACTCAAAGAAACCCTTAATGCTTAGAAATGCTATAAAAACTCTGAAAAAACCTTTAAACCCCCTAAACCTAAAAATTCCTAAAAACCATAAGCCTTAAACCCTAACATATCCTCAAAATCCTAAATCCTAAATACAAAACCCTAAACTCTAAACTCTAAATCTAAGAATTCTAAACCCTAAACCTTAAAATCCCATACGAACCCAAAATAAAAAAAACCCTAAACCCTAAACTCTATATTCTAAAAAACCCTAAACCCCAAGACACCCCAAACCTTAAAGCCAAAAAACACTAACCCAAAGAAACCATAAACCCTAAAAACCCTCAAAAACTATTTAAAATCCTAAACCAAAACAATACTAAACCCAAAATCATAAACCTTAAAAAATCCACAACCCAAAATCCTAAATTATAATCCTAAGAAACACCAAGAAACCCTAAATGGTAACTATAAACCATAAGAAAATCTAAACCATAAACCCTAAGAAATCATAAACTGTTAAAGCCTAACAAATATTTTTAAAAACCCTATTCCTAAAAAACAATAAAAAAAACCTTGCCCTAAATAACCCTAAGCCTAAACTAATAAGCATTAAACCATAAACCCTAAAAAAAAACCACGAAAAACCCTAAACCCTTAACCCTATAAAACCCTAAAACCGACAAAAATCCTTAAACCCTAAACCCTAAGAAACACTAAAAAACCTTTAAAACCCTAAACCTAAAACATCCCAAGCCCAAAACATTAAACCCTATAAAAACCTAAATCCTAAACCATAAACCCTTAGAAACATTAAATCCTAAACCCTAAACCTAGAACCCTAAGAAACCCTAAACCCTAAAAAGCCTAAATCCTAAACCCTAAAAAAGCCTAAATTCTAAACCCTGAGGAATCCTAAACCGCAGGGAATCTAAACCCTAAGAAACCCTAAAGTTTAAGACACACGAAAAACCCCTAAAAAATGTTTAAAACCCCTAAACCTAAAAAATAAAAAAACCTAATAATCGTTAAAAACCGTAAGCCTAAAAAACCCTAAGAAATCTAAGCCCTAAGAAACCTTAAGAAACCCTAAACTCAAAGAACCCTAAAGTTTAAGAAAGCCTAAACCCTAAAAAATCCTTAAAAACAGTAAACCTAAAAAACCAAAAGAAACCCTAAAAACCCTACAGCTAAAAAAACCCCAAGCCCTAATCCCTTAAAAACATTTAATAAACTCTAAACCCTAAATCCAATAAAATGCTAAGAAACTCTAAACCCTAAGAAATCCTAAGCCCTAAACCTTAAGAAACCTTAAGGAATCCTAAACCATTAGAAATCTTAAACCCTAAGAAACCCTAAACTCAAAGAAACCCGATACCCTAAAAATCTCAAAAAACCTTTAAAAATCCTAAACCTAAAAAATCTTTAAAACCACCAAAAAAACCCTGAATAATAAAAAACCCTAATCCTAAAAAGCCCTTAAAATATCCCTAGCCCTAAACCCTAAAAATACTTAGAACCCTAAAAACTCTAACCCCTATAAAGCCTAGAAACCCTAAACTCTAAACTCTAAGAAACCCAAAACCATAATTTGTAAATAGTAAGAAACATTATGAAACCCTAAACTCTAAAGCATAAAAAATCTCAGAAGCCCTTAACCCTAAACAAAACTCTAAGAAACCCTAAACATTAAAAAAATACTAAAATCCCAAACCTTAAAAACCATAAAAAAAACATTAAGAAACCCTAAACCTGAAAAAACTTAATCCCTTAACCCTAAAAAACCATTAGAACCCCTAAACTCTAAACTCTAAGCCCTAAGAAACCCTAAACCCTAAACCTTAAACCCTAAAA